>JANAVB010039539.1:32500-113791 GCA_029216955.1 Iris pallida | reverse complement strand
CCCTACACAGCCGTGCGTGCCCCCACCGACTGCTCACGTCGCAGCCCCCCCCCCCCCCCCCCCCCCCCCCCCCCCAGTCCTACCCCCTACCCATCCGTGCGCGGCCCTGCCGGCTGCTCCCTCTCAGTCACGCTCACCCTCCCCCCCTGCACGGCGCTCGCCCTGTCGTGCTCCCCCATCGGCTGCCCCCTTCCAGTAGTGCGTCATCGCAGCTGCCCGTCGCCCCCCCACCCAGCTGCCCTTCGCACGCTCTACTGGCGATTGTTGTTGCCGCTGTCGCTGCTGCTGCTATTCTCGCAGCCGCTGCCGTTGTTGAAGATGTTCCGGCCGCGACCGTCGCTGCAGTGCTACCAGCGCCGGAGAAAGAAAGGGGTTGTCGGAGAAAGAGGAGGGGAGTAGAGAGAGAGTGGTGGGGCTCTGGCTGTCCGCGGCAGTGGGGAGAGCGGAGGCACGCGACGGAGAGGGAGCAGCGAAGGGGGGAGCAGGGAAGAAGACATGATATTTGGTCAAAAAATTGGTTAAAAGGAGTTGACTGTTAGTAGGAGACGATTTCCGCCAAAAGTGAGAATTTCTTGTATTATGGTATTTGAGTGGAAAGCATATTAAATTTGGATAAATAAAGTGAGATGAAACTCAAAATTTCTCTACTACTAAGTCTTTATTGTTCTCCTGTATCCATACAAGAACTAGATTTTGAAGAGAGGACATGTCCACAAATGAAAGAAGAGAATTTTCTAACGAGTATTATTTTGCTAACGAGACAAATCTAAATAGGGTTTGTTTGCAGTTTACCCGCTAGAACGTCCAGAAGACAAGTGTGTAGTTTGAAGCATATATATTATATATTCCATTCAAATTCGGATTTGCAAGCACACGACTTCAAGATGTGCAGCTTTGGTGTTGCCTCACCTGCTACCAGAATACCAAACTGCATTGATCAGTTCTATGTTCTTGAGAAATGTACGGAAAGTTTAAGATGAAAGAAGACTCGTTATAGTAAGTAGTTCACACAATATCAACTTGATTATAAATTTGACAACATGGGAGATTTTAACATATGTGGCAATTCTCATCTTTGTATCCGCGGCACCTCCCAATCAAAAGTGCATAAAGGCCCGTTTTTGTTCAGTTTAAACATTTAGCCGGTTTTGCCCAAACATATCCGGTATCATTCCCTCTTCCATCATTAGTGCTTTTAAACCCTTGGTGATTTGTCTTTTCGTCTAATTTTTTTTTTGCCGAATTGACCAGGAAAGAGACCCCCAATGTCGGTATCGGTCAGTATCGGGTATCGGTCGGTATCGGATCAAGACATGCCAATCCGTATCGGTATCGGCCGTATCGGATCGGTATCGGCCGATACTTTAAACCATGGTTTTAATTCAGCCATAGTATAAACCAAAGATACTTGGTGCTTGACTGGAGTTGTCATTCTTCAAATTTGTGTCCATCAAGGTTGGCAATGGTATCGGAATTGGTATCCAAGCCTTCCTATGAGTATCGGAATCGGCAGTATCAACGATTTCGAATCGGAGTATCGAATTTTTTGGTATCAGAAATCAATGATTATTAATAAATTAGTGAAGTTTTAGATTTTTATACATTTATCCATAAATTTAAATATTTCTTGTGTTGCTTCTTAATAATTTTGAAGCTGAATGTAGTAATCACCATTGTCGTGATAAATATGTCTTTCTTCTTTTACATATTTTTACAATCTTAATATATTTTTACATCCTTGTTGATTGGGGTTTTTTTTTTTTTTTTTTTTTTTTTCAATTTTCTTTACAAATTGACCGAAAGTTTAAAACATCCAATGTTGATATCGGTCAGTATCAATATCAAATTGGAACATATGAAATCGTATCCGATACGGCAAACTATGCTTTATATTATTCCAAATCAGTCTTAAAGTCGTGGGAAGTTGAGAGTAAAAGTTTTCTGGCATCTTTAGTTCGGTTTTTGCCTTCCTCAAGTCATATGCCGGCAATTAACCCGCAAGTGATAAGTATTGGAACGAAATGTTCACAATATTGCACAACACATGGCTTAGGCTCGCTCAATTCAAAAAACAATAATATGAGACTACAAGTCAGTCTAGTTGAACTCTAAGGTTAGGTCCGATATATAGAGACTTAGGGTCTGGTTGGCAATTGTAGGGATAACGGTTATGAGTTATTTTTAGAGTACCAGTTATGAGGGGTCCGATTTTGGGTAGTTTTTAAGTAGCGGCTTTTAAACCGGTCCAATCCATGTTTGGTAATTCACTAACGGTTCTGAAAGTTTTTTACACGAATAGGGAAGGGTAATAGTAGTTATTATTATATTTTTGGTGAGGATATAAATGAAATAAAATAATAAAATCCCTTAAAAGCCACCGATTTGGGGTGTTTATAAAGCCACCAATTATTCGGTTTTGGACCGAAAATCGAACCGAACCGAATAAGGAATTCGGTTCGGTTTTGAAAAAATTCGGTTCGGTTTTGAAAATACTAAATTTTCTTATTCGGTTTCGGTCCAAAACCGAAAACCGAATAAGAAAATTTAGTTTATATATATAATATATATATATTATATATATATTGTGTGTGTGTGTGTGTGTGTGTGTGGGTGTGTTAATTATAGGTATATACTAAATATATAGGTATATGTTATAGGTATATACTGAATATATCTAGGTATATTTAGTTGTTATATATATTAACAAAAAAACACAAAAAAATCCAAAAACCGAATAAACCGAAAACCGAACCGATTTAATTTGGTTCGGTTCGGTTATTGACCAATTCGGTTCGGTTTCCGTTTTGCTTATTCGGTTTCGTTCCAATTCGGTTTTTGCTTATTCGGTTTGGTTGGAACCGAATAAACCGAATGCTCACCCCCTACCAAAATTACATTACACCGATTTTGAAGAATTTTTGAGCCGACCAAAACCAGTACCTCAAAAAAATTAACAAACAGGGGTTTTCATAAATGGTCGGTTCAAAAATACTCCAAAACCGGTAAAAAAAACCTTTACCAAGCAGACCCTTAAGATAAAAGTATTGGGTAATATTGGATTAAGAATAAACCCTTAGTCAGTAATTCAAAGTCTGCTGATTTCCGACAGAGCATATATATATATATAATATATATATATATATATATATATATATATATATTCTTTTAATATATATATATATATATATTATTAAAAGAATATATATATATATATATATATATATATATATTATATATATATATATATTATATAGCTGCAGACTTTGAATTAGCCACAACTTCGTCAACACCTTCAAATGTACTAATTCAAAGTCTATACTAAAGATTAAAAAATTCTCTATAACTTTCGTATTGAACAGGACCGACCCTTGTAACACCCAGTTTTCTAAATGAGGATAATTTTAAAATTTTGTGATTTTAATTATTTAATTATGATATAAATAATAATATGATTTTTGGTGATTTTTAATCATTTTAAACTATTTAAAAATTATGACTTGTGATTTTGATGTGCAGCTAGTGAAACTCTAGAGACTGTCTGCCCTAGAGCCTAACCATGTGATTGGGATATTATTTATCATTTTTAGCCTAGGGGTAATTTGGTCATTTTGACTTATTAGAATTATTTGATTAATTATTGGATTGATGGTCGTTGAATTTGACTTTTACTAGTTGTGACTTAAGAGACTAACCTAGATGTTGACCCTGTTTGTGGTGACTTGATTAGCATGGTGAGACCCTAGTCTAACTTAAGTCAACTCAAGTTAGGCCACTTAGGATCAAGTTTGAAATAGGAGGATTGGTGATTTGGTTCATAGGCTTGAGACTTGTGAATTGATTTCATGACAAGTGCAACTTGGCCCAAAGCCCACTAGTGTAACCCTAGCCCTAATTTTATCCTTTATGACCAGCCACCTAGGGATTCCCAACCCTATAAAATCTCTCTTTCTATTGTTCTTGCCTCTTTTGTATCATTTTTCCATTTGGCAAAAACCAAGTGTTTTCCATAAATAAATTCACTTTATTTATTGTGTTTCTGGGAAAATTACAACTGTGGAAATCCGATCTAGAAGACGATCGCTTTATCCCTTTGACTATGCGAAAAAGAAAAGCTCTCAAAATTTTGACAGTAATTTAGATAACTATGTATCTGTACCATGAATGAGAAAAGAACTCTATTTATAGAGTCAAAAATAACTGAAAGATAACTGTCTTCACAGCCTTTGCCTAGTTAAAAATCACGCAAGATTCAACATACGCAAAGTTGTGAGCAGTTACTGGACGTGGCCTGTAACTGTTGGACACATGGTAATAGTGCATGAGTCGTGTGCAAGTTACAGGACACGTAGGCGAGAGATCAGTGGCATGGCTGCCACGTACTCCAATTTGATGAAATTCACGCAGACTTGTTGAAGACGAAATCCACGTAAATTCGAAGTAGAAAGCTTCAAAATCCACGCATACTTGGGGCAAGAAGCTTCATGATCCACACAGACTTGGGGCAACGAGCTTCAAAATCCACGCAGACTTGAGGAAGAAAAACTTCAGAATCCACGCAAACTTGAGACGAAGAGCTCAAAATACACGCAGACTCGAGGAAGAAAACTTCAGAATCCACGCAAACATGAGATGAAGATCTCACAAATACACGCAGACTTGAGATAGGACTGCCAGTTGTCTTGATTTAGCGTGCCTCGACTGACACAAAATCTCTGACGATGATTGCTTTTGTCAGTCGCATTAAATGACAATAAGGCCTTTTGGTACGCCATTTTGACAAAGGCTGAGTCTTGCTGAAGAAGATTTCGAAAATCACGCAATAGGCGGCTGTGATTTCTCGAGTTCTGTGCATACGTGGCATATGAAGAGACATTCTTCGACTGTCGTGCTGTCAGTCATAATTACACTTCTGACAAATGATGAGCTGGCTTCAGCGTGACTTGCAAATATTTGTCTTGATCAACTGAGCGTGACAATTAGGCTTGTTCTGATCAGCTCAGCGTGACAATCATTTTTGAGGCCTACAAAACCCCCTTCAAGTTTTCGAAAAATGATAAATTATTTCGAAATACTTTGAAAAATAGAGATGATAAAATGAATTAAGTCACGCTGAGATGACTTTAATGAGAGATTTACTCCGAGATGATTGGGCTGTTGAGATTCTGTGCGGTTAGAATTCCGTATAAATCCCCCCAATATCGAGGCAATGATGACTTTGCCGTCGTTTAGAATTCTTCATGGGCCTATAAATAGATCATGAGTCATTACTTTCATTCTTTACTTGCTTTTCAAGAGAGAGGCTCCTCAGAAGAAAGAAAGCTCCTCCTTCTTCCCTGACAAAGTTCCTCTCCTCCGACTTCTTCTTTTCCTCCATCGCAATAATGGCGCCCAAGAAAGCAAATGCTCAAGCCAAGGGGAAAGCCCCTGCATCTTCTTCGCGTGCTACTACTGATAGACTTCCTCGACAGGAAGTCCCTCAAGCTCCTATGCATCGTAAGTGCTTGGGGGACACGAACTGTTTGAAGACGAAGATGAACTCCACATGGAATTTTTTTAGAACCTTTTTAAAACAAATAATGAAGTTTCAGAAATATATCCTCCCTTCTTAGGGCAAAGGATATTAACAAAGTATGCCCCCTCTTTAGGGTTAGCCATACTTCACATCTTCGTGTTTACGAAGCTCTGTGTTTCACGCAAAGAAACATGGCTCTCATAACTCTGCGTGACTTTTCATTTTGACAAAAATGTCGATGTTGAAATAGTCACGCAGCTTTCATGATGATTCTGCGTGATTTTTCACATATCGATAGAAATGTCAACATTTGAATTATTTACGCAGATTTCTGAGAGTCATCTTCTGGATGGAGTAGTCTTGATCTGTCAGCGTATTTTTGTCATCTTTACTTAAATGTAATTCTGGCAATGATGCGTGACTTTCATGCTCATCTGTCTGAATCTTGCGTGACTTTTGAAATTCCCTTCAGATACTATAATACACGCACAATCATAGATATATCTGACTTTGTCATCTTTTATTTTCTGTAGTGAACATCCGAAGCGAAGAAGCAAATTATGAGGGGTACTTGAGTTTCTCATTCAAACATGATCTATCTCATGTAGATTTCCCTCAATTTGATCTTCCAGAAGCCAGATTGTCTTTATTGGCCAACCAAGATCATACAACCCTACTCTGTTTAATGAATGGACAACCTTTTCAGAGTCTGGATCTGGTAATCCATAAGAAACCAGCATTCTTGTTTGGAGATGCTATTGCACAAAAATCTCAACCGAAGGGCATCAGAGAGAAGGTGTGCTTCTACTTCGAGGGAGATATGAGACAGCCCATGTACTGGCCGAAGGTCTCCAGAGGTTTGTCAATCATGAGTTTTATGCATGCCAACTATCCGAGAAAGATGTCCTGGTATATAACAGAATATCAACAGGCGAAGGCGAGCCGTATTATTTACAGAAAAGAGGGATTCTTTAGTGCCCCAGAAAACCATGTATCAGCGTTTCGGGGCTTGAAGCCTGGATGCATACCACCTGAAGACTCAGCCATATTGATGCCATTCAGAATGCCCATTTTCATAAACGAATTCATGTCAAACAAGAATGCATTCTACCCCACTGATTCAACGCCGAGGATGAATGGCCTAATGAATCATGAAAATGTGAGATGGAAGAGTTTGGTCCACTGGGCTTTGGAAAACTTTAAAACTGAGCTGAAGGAAATAAATTTCTATGATGCCGTGGTCAACTCGTCATACGGCTTCAAGCCCAACCCCTCCTTATTCCTGGCTTTGGTTGAGAGATACAACCACAGAACAGGGACCTTTATGACTCCAAAGGGAGAGATGGGCTTCGCCCTTCATGAAATGGAACACATCTTACACCTGCTTTCAGGCTCATTGCCATATGAGGAGTATGTTCCTACGTCAGAAGAGCTGAATTTTCTGACGGAGCAGAACCCAGAGATGGTGTATCTATTTGAAGAGATGATGTGTCATTTTGGCACATGTACTCTATATTACAAGGGTTCTAAAGATGAAGCTGGCAACCATATACAGAAATGGATGTCGTACCTTTTCATGAATCGTGAAAAGGATGAGAAGAAAGTAAACGAGAAGAGGTATTACCAGATTAACAACTTCAAACCTCTCTCTGAAAGTGAAATCCTTTATCTGCTGGAGAAATATGATTGCAAGGATTTCACCATCGCCGAAGACTGGTACGAATTCAAAGCTGGAACCACTTTCAGTTCTTATGTGAGGCAGAGTGGCAAGAGTTTGTCAAGGAATGGTCATCTGGTTGGATTTCTATCTCTGTGGTTAAGAAGATTCATCGTTCCTGGCTCCAGTTCCTTGGACAGGATACACAGAGGCGTTATCTTTGCAGCGGTGCGCCTTGTATATGGTTATAAGCTTGACTTGTTATCGGCAATGACCTGCAGACTGAATGCAGGTCTTCGGAATTTTGTGTCCAACATGCTGTCTCCTCATCGGTTGATGACTGAAGAATTCCCAAGGATAGAGATGCCCTTTACATTTTTATATAGCTGGCTTCTCCTTCATCATGATGGTCTGATACCTCCAGGGGCAGGAGGGAGTAATAGTCTTTTTCTGGAGAAGTACTCTGGAGAGACGTTCTGGAAGGTGCACACCCTTCCAGAATGCAGAAATGTCTTGAATCGGGCATCACATTGGCTCATTCAATGTGTTCCTCCACCATCGGGCTATGAGAGCATGCCCTTAAATATGATAGATGGAGATATGGGAAACAGGCTAGATGATGTAGCCTTCCAATGGTTGCAGAGGATCCGGCCCTCTCATCTAGTATACCGTCATGAGGAAGTGACATATCTAGAACCATATTTACCAAGCCGATTTGCCAGACAATTCGGATATGACCAACTCCATGTTGGAAACGCCACCACTTGCCTATCTGCTCGTGGAGGACTTATCGATGGGGCTCGAGCTTGGAGATATTTTGCGGCTAGAGGCACAAAAGCTACATTCTCTATGCCTAATCCTTTGTCTAGCTCGGGGCCAAAGATGCTTTACACATATGCTCGCTTCTATGTGTCATCGAGCACTTTCAAGCCGAGCTTCAATCCGAAGACCTTTGTTGGGGAAGATGACCCAGCACCATCAAAGAAATCGAAGAAGAGAATTATTATACAACGCTTCTCTCCAGAGCCTGAAGATGAGGCAGCGGAGGTTGATCCTCCATATGAATTATTCCAGAAAGGAGATGTCCCTGATGACGTTTTTCCTCCTATCTTTGTATCTCTTTCTAAGAGGAAGAGAAGTGACGAATCTGAGACTGCCTCCAAGAGGAGTACTAGGTCTCAAACATCCAAGAAGCAGAAGGGAATCTCAATAACTGCTACATCATCTTTAGGTGGTATCTCTGTTGATGAGGACGATGCCGCCGATAAAGATGAAAAAACTGATAAAGACGACGCTCCTTTGATAAGGAAGCCTAGAAGCAGATATGTTAAGAAATCTGCCAGCAGAATGAAGGGCAATAACCTCCTAGATACCATTATAAATGAGGGAGTTTTGCCAGAAATAAATGAAGCAGCTTCTACTGAAAGAACCGAGTCTGATGATATTCATCTTCCAACAGTTTCAATTGAACAGACCGAAGTAGCGTCTACACAAGCTCAGGGAACAACTGTTCCCACAACAAGTGGAGGGGCTATTGAATCCTCAGAGAAGAGGATGATTCCATTTGAGCATGGGACTGAAGGCGTCATTCAGGCGCTAGATGATCAGATTGTCTACCCTGAAGAAGAACCATCTCCGGAAGCAGTTACAGAGCAGCTAGAAATTCCTGAGACTCAAGCCGAAGAAAACATTCCTTTAGCCAGAGGCGATGAAAATGTGCCAGCGTCCGAGCTATCAGCTGCTGACGATTTGTTGAAGAACGTTTGTCAGGACATTATTCTTCGAACTGCCATTCCAGAGACAACTGAACCAGCAACCAACACCGAGCTTGCTATCGTTACTGTTCCAGAGACTCATGAAAATGTGAATATCATCGACTCTGAATCAGAAGCTCATCCTGAGGGCGAAGAAGAAGAAGACACTGAAGGAGGAGAAGACTGGCATGCTGGTACTTCTACTCCTTATGATGAAGATAAGATCAAGGGGAACAGAATGGAACTTAGCCCCGAACCTGCTCAATCACCGAACAACGCTCTAGCACCCAGTAATTCTGGAGCTGGAAGCAGCCATATGAAGCAGGTGTCTGATACTATCATGGACCGACTACAGGAAGAGGCAGAACTCCCCCAATATATCGAATATGAACCTCAGCCAGGTAGAACTTTATTTCAACCTCTGATTCCGCTGCTTCTTTTTCTTTAAATGCTGATTATATTCTTCTTTAATTATAGGAACTGCTGCAGCAATGAGTTCGACTCATGCTCCGCTTATCCAGGCTGATGCTGATGAAGGGAGTTCACACTTGCTAACTTCTTCAGTCGCGCACACTTCTGCTCCCAGGATGGAGAACATTCAAACTTCTTCCATCATGATGACAGCGACTCCTGGATTTGAGTCTGAGCTAGCAAGAACTTTGGGAATGTATCCAGATATCATTTACTCTTATCTAGATACATATTCCAAACGTTTCTTGAAGGATGAAACCATGCCATTTTCTGATCTTCGAACTATGGTCAAGTTCCCGCTCATGGGGCTACAACATGCTGGTTGCAAAACTGAATGCGTATTCTTCGAACATCTCCTGGATGAGTTAGAAATAGCTATCCAAACATACTGGGAGACCAAGAAGGAGGACATTCGATCTTTAACTGCAGCTGAAATCAGCCATATGGAGCAAGAAGCACAGTCTCAACAAGCAACTCTTGAAGAATTTCTTGCCTCTTCTACTGAGAAATTGGTAGAAAAGGGTGAAGAAATATTAGTTACTCGTCAAAGAGTAGAACTTCTGAAGAAAGAAAAAGCGTCCAAGACTGAAGAACTGAAGGAATTAAAAGAGGAGTTAGCTCGACTTCAGGAGCGAATTGCCGTTATAGAAACAGAGGAGGCTGAGATCGCTGCTACTTATATCTCTGAAGCCGAACGCTGTGAAATTCTTCAGAAGGAACGAGAACGAATGCAGGTGGAACAGTTTGAAGAAGTCAACCGTCGTCAGTCTGCTATCATCATTTTTGATGAACAAAATATTACAGTTGAAGCAGCTGAAAAAGTTCGAAAGGCTCATGAAGAGAGACTGAATGCTGCTATTGAACGCATCAAGAAGCTGATAACTCCAAGTAAATGAATCTTTTTATTTTCGCCTTCACGTGTATCCCATGTTTTGATTATGGAATGAAAGTAAATGAAAGTTCTTGATCTGATTTTTGGTTTTGCTGTTTTGATAGAAAATATGTTCAGAGGTGGATAATACATGACATATTTCTATAGAATAGAATATACAAATAGGCTTTGTAATTCTATCAGATGATATTAAACCAGAGATGATCTTAGTTTAATACTGATTAGAAAAAATGGAATTCGGACATAAAAATATCCTTGAACTCAATTTTTTCAATATTTGACAATGTAGAAAATGTGTTCAGAGGTAGATAATACGTGACACATTTCAATAGAATAGAATTATACAAATGAACTTTGTAATTCTATCAGATGATATTAAACCAGAGAAGATCTTAGTTTAATACTGATTTAGAAAAAATGGAATTCAGACATAAAAAATATCCTTGAACTCAATTTTTCAAGATCTTTAGACTCGAGAATCAAAAGACTAGATATCAAAATATGATACTGATATAGATAATGAACGGATATACCGTCAGATATTGATGAACGGGCAAACCGTCAGGTAGCAACGAATGAATGGATGAATCGTCAAATGGAAACCATATTGGAAGACAGAATGTTGTAGTAGAAATCACCAATACTCGTATCGGAATCCCAAGAGGTAGTACTAGAAGAGTCAGATCTCTTATCTTCATCAGATTCGGGATCTTCATGGACAATGTTGATAAAAGGAGTAGGAGCAATATAACCCAGTCCGCATTTCGTCCTCCCATATTTTAGAGGAGGAATTCGAACAGGCATTTTTCTACCTCTTCCATTACTGAGGCCAGTTCTGAAGTCATAGCCCATGTTTTTAATGATGTCTTTAGATTGCTGACTATAACGACGTAGTTGTAATCTTTCAGTATCATCGTTCTTGTCATCATCTTCTAAACCAGGAGGATTCTGGGGCCCTTTGTAAAAGAATATTGGGATGTCTCCCGGTTTTCTACTAGGAACCAGAAAGTAAGAAGATTGTACTGGTTCTAGGGATACATCTGTATGAAAAGTCTGTACAACTCCTATGGTTATTGTGCTCAAGTCATCTAACAAATGTAAATAACTATGAACATAATTGCACACATCAACATACTGCAAAGATGGAGACTTTTCATTGACTTTGAAAGCAGCAATATTTACATTGGGAGAAGGTTGAGCCTTAGAAATCTTAGCCAAATCAATAACTAAAGGGGGAGAAGAAGAACGAGAAGAAGTTTTGTTTCGATTAAGATCGATAACAAATGGCTCAGAAGAGGTGAGCTCCCTTGAAGCTTGAGATGGAAGAGTAGTCCGCCCTCTAACTGGGATTTGCATAGTATCCTGTTTCATATATGAAGATACAGGAACTGTAGTACGCCCACTGACAGGAATGATCAGTGTATCTTGAGCAGATAATTGAGGCGATGGAGAGATACGTCCGCTTACTGGAATAATGAAGGGGCCTTCTCCGGAGGATTTAGGAGACAGTTGCTGAGAAGTTCGACCTTTAACAGGAATTGTTAAAGTCTCACTTTGTGAATCCTCCTGTTCCATGGCTTGTATCAGCTTTGTGTACTCTTCTTTATACATCCGGGCATCATTGAAATAAGCTTCAACTCCACGGAAAGGATTTATATCAGCAACCTCTTTTTGTACATTTCCATTGCTATCAATGTATTTGAAACATTGATGAAGAGTAGAGGGCACCACATTATTTTCATGAAGGAAGGGCCTCCCCAGAAGAAGATTATAGGATCCCACAATCTCGATCACATAGAAAGTGACTTTGGATCTGAAATCACCTATCTGAAGCTTCAGATGAATCTTTCCCAAAGGCTCGCTTCGGCTTTGATTGAATCCCAAGATAGTAGTAACCGTCTTGGAAAGTTTGTGAAGAGGGATTTTAAGTTCATCTAACAGACTTTTCGGCATTATGCTTATAGCAGACCCTGGATCAATAAGAATACGATCTATCTTTATCGTATCAATATAACCAGTGTAGTAGAGAGGCCGATCATGTAGATTACTCTCCAGAAGCATGTCGTCTTGTGTAAAGGTGATATTTGGGATAATCTCCAATACACTGTTGCAATGTAAGCAAGTAGCAGGTTCTGCGTCTGGCTTCTTTAATTGTGCAAGACAAGATTCAGCCTATAAGAGTGCTTCACTTAACGTCTCCCGAGTCTCTTTGGAAAGACGTAGAAGTTCAAAGAGGGACATTCTAGCTGGAGTATTAGCAAGTTGAGCTAGAATGTCAAAGCTATAAGGCTTCTGAAGCCCAAGAGGAGGGGACTTCTTGATTGGTTTATCAAATCGAGCTTGTTGCTTGCCTTTTTCAAGAGCTGTGGGCTTGGAAGGAGTAGGTACCCCCGGTGTGATTGAAGGAATAGGTGCCGTGGATGATTCTTTTTCAATAGGAACATCAACAACGTCTTTATCAGCAGGAGAGACATCAGGGATATCCTCAGGATTCTTGGAATAATCTTTCAGATAAGGTTTCCCTGTCCGAGTAGCACCAGCAAGTGCTTCTTCCTTATCTTTTGGCTCTGTGTCAGAGGTAGATCCGAGAGAAGTCATATGACATGACTTAATCTTTCCAACCTTTTTAGACTTTCGAGAAGTAGTCTTTTGAGGAAGAGGAGATTTAAAATCTGCCACTAGATCAGGATGAATCCACATTATTTCTCCAGTTTCAATAGTGATTGGCACTAATCCTTCAGATTGTGGAGGAGGAATATTCACTATTTCAAGAGTTGCCTTGGGAATAGGAACAATCCTATTTTCAAGAAGTTGAGGAGGGAAATCTCCAAATTGCATAGAGACGACATTAGAAGTGACAGTCTTCTCTTTTGGAGTAAGAAAGATAGCTCCAGATCTGATCATTTCTTGGATCTTTCCTTTCAGTACATAACATGTACGAAGTGTGTGACCCAACATTCTGTGGTATAGACAGTATTTGGGATGATCTGTCTTACCAGCTTCATCAGGTTTCTTGATTTCAGGTAACTGTATCTTATTACCTTTCAGCAGACATTCAAAGATACCTTGGACATCATCGTCATCAAAAGAGTATTCTTCTCTAGGACGAGGTGCTCTTGGTTGTTGAGTTGTAGAGGTAGGAGAAGCTTGAACAGTCGATGCATCTTTGCTATGAAGGTTAACTTCAAGAGTTTCTTTCCCTTTGCGGGTATTGGATTTAGCATTATTGTTGGCATTCTGACCTGTTTTTTTAGGGGACATTTGCACTCCTAAACCTTTGAAGGTTTCAGCACTAGTTTCTGCGGCCTTGGCACTAACTATAAAGGAAGGCCAATCTTGAAATTGAGTTGATCCTGTCCACATGCTAATGATTGGTAGCAAATTTGACTTACATGTGTCGATGGTGACAGCATCAGGAGTTCCAAGAGGCATCTTCAGAGCTTCTCTTCGAAACCGTTCAATAAAATCCTCTGTAGTTTCATTATTCTTCTGCTTGATTCTAATAAGAGCAGACATAGTCATGTCATTGAGCCCTTCATAGAATCGTTCAAGAAACATTTGTTTGAAACCAGCAAATGAGGTAATGCACCCATCAGGGAGACTTCTATACCAGTCATAAGCTGTTCCCTTGAGGCATCCAACAAACACCCGAGTAAGGAGGGCGTCACTTGGTTGTAATTGATCAGTCATCACTTCAAAATGATTGATAAATTGACTTGGAGAAGTGGTTCCATCATAGAATGAGATAGTAGGAGGTTTGTACTTAGGAGGATAAGATATTTGCTTCTATTCTATCGGGTAAGGTTGTTTGATACCTAACCTTTGCAAACCATCTTTCTGTTTAAATGCCTCAAATTGAGTTCTGAGGTTCTTCAATTCTTCAGTAACAACTCCGGAAGATTGTGGAGTTGTAACCTGCTGAGTATAATTGGGAGGAGGGACTGCAGCATATGTACTACCCCCAGCTCCAGACTGACTAGGAACATTAAATTGTACCCCCAGAATAGTAGAAGGTTCCAGGGTTGGATCAACAGGAGTATCTAGTACCACTGGTGGTACTGTCTGTTGTACTTGCTGAGTTTGGTGCTGAGTTTGCATAAGAGTGTGCATAGCATTCAATGTATCTGCCATAGCTCGCAACTGTTGTTCCAAAGAAGAAATCCTCTGTTCATGAGCTTCGGGGCTAGTCGAAGGTTCATGATTGCCATCTACCATGTAAGTGGTAATCATTCGGGGAATGGACGATAAAACTGTTTGTTCTGAATCATCGCTATGAGAATCAAAATCTTTTCCGGGAGTGTTTACAGGAGTCAATGCTGGAAAGTTGGACTCCCCAAGGAAATCCTCTGTGATCTCTGGATTAGTACTTGGATGAGAGGAAGAAGAGACCCTGGCTAAAGCTCCAGTCCTGGATCGGGTGCCGAGGTAAACACCATCTTCAGAATCCGATATAGCATCAGACCGCATGCTACCCCCAATATTTCTAGAGGTCATGTTGACAGAAGCAAACAAAGGCTCATCTTCATCAGGCATAGATTCATACTGAATCCGATTGAAGACAGATTGTCGTTTATTTTGACATCTGCATTGCATTGTGACTCTTGGCTGGAAGTCACATTCATGATCAACATGACTCTGAGCCATTGATTGACATTTGCACTGAATTATGACTCTTGGGTAAAATTCACATTCAGCATGATCCATAGAATTGTTCCTTCTTTTCTGTTGAAGGTGCTCTCGTAAATCTTTTTGGTTCTTGGGCCTTGATGGCTCTTGATTATATAGAGAGTGATTAATATGAGCCACATAATTTCTAGCATACTCTGCATCTGGATCTCTTATCTTTGTATCCAATTGGTGTGGTTTCTTAACACCAGAAGTGTTTTCCAAACGGGTTTGATTCAGTTTGGCTCTTAGATCAATTGGAGGTAATACATTAGTTTTAGAAACTTGGAGTTTTCCTTCCAATGATCTAGATATCTGCAGAGAAGGAAGAATAGAACCACCCTCTTGACTAGGAGTTGGTAATAGACCCTCTTTCTTAGACAAATTCTGTGCCAAATTTGAAGAAGTCATAGGAGAAAACACTAAGGAATGTTTCTTCTTAGACTTATTCAGATTTTGAGACATAAAATGTCCAGAAGGAAGAGTAGTCAAAAGACCATCTCCTTTTCTTTGACTAACAAAATTGTCAGTCAAAGCTGTTCCTGAAGTAAAAACTTCAGAAGCAGAAGAAATAACTAAAGAGTTATTCCTTTTCGAAGGGACATTGTGAGCCATTTGTGGAGAAGTTCTAACAAGACCACCCCCAGTTTTAGCAGAACTTGGTAAAGAATAAGAAGTAGCTAAAGAACTACTCTTCTTAGATGAAATACACGCTGAAACAGGTTTGGCTAAGGAACCAGTACTGTCAGCGTGACTTTTGATTTTGGAAATACACGCAGGAACAGATTTGGCTAAGGAGCCAATACTGTCTGCGTGACTTTTGAATGTAGGATTACACACTGGAACAGATTTGGCTAAGGAGCCAATACTGTCAGCGTGATTTTTAACTTTGGAAACACACGCTGGAACAGACTTGGCTAAGGAGCCAGTACTGTCAGCGTGACTTTTGAATGTGAGATTGTACGCTGGAACAGATTTGGCTAAAGAGCCAGTACTGTCAGCATGACTTTTGGCTACTGTCTTCTTCGAGCACACAAGAGTGTGCGTGCTTGCAGTAAAGTCTTTACCAGTGTTAGGAGTAGACACTGGGGCAGAGACTTTACTGTTGACTGCCAAGAGATTCTTAGGGACATAGACAGAGCGTCCCTTCGACTTGGCAGTGGTGATGGAGGCTGGAGTGGGTTTGCCACCCTTAGCCCTCCGCATTTCTTCGTAGGCGAGTTGATCGAACTTGATCGTCATCACCTTCTTCGTCGAGCCGACTGACGAAGCGTCGCATTGAGTTGTTGCCATCTCAGAAGAGGAGATGGTTTTCCCCAGCAGAGTCGCCAATTTGTTTTCTATAAATAAATTCACTTTATTTATTGTGTTTCTGGAAAAATTACAACTGTGGGAATCCGATCTAGAAGACGATCGCTTTATCCCTTTGACTATGCGAAGAAGAAAAGCTCTCAAAATTTTGACAGTAATTTAGATAACTATGTATCTGTACAATGAATGAGAAAAAGAACTCTATTTATAGAGTCAAAAATAACTGAAAAGATAACTGTCTTCACAGCCTTTGCCTAGTTAAAAATCACGCAGGATTCAACATACGCAAAGTTGTGAGCAGTTACTGGACGTGGCCTGTAACTGTTGGACACATGGTAATAGTGCACGAGTCGTGTGCAAGTTACAGGACACGCAGGCGAGAGATCAGTGGCATGGCTGCCACGTACTCCAATTTGATGAAATTCACGCAGACTTGTTGAAGACGAAATCCACGCAAATTCGAAGTAGAAAGCTTCAAAATCCACGCATACTTGGGGCAAGAAGCTTCATGATCCACGCAGACTTGGGGCAACGAGCTTCAAAATTCACGCAGACTTGAGGAAGAAAACTTCAGAATCCACGCAAACTTGAGACGAAGAGCTCAAAATACACGCAGACTCGAGGAAGAAAACTTCAGAATCTACGCAAACATGAGATAAAGATCTCACAAATACACGCAGACTTGAGATAGGACTGCCAGTTGTCTTGATTTAGCGTGCCTCGACTGACACAAAATCTCTGACGATGATTGCTTTTGTCAGTCGCATTAAATGACAATAAGGCCTTTTGGTACGCCATTTTGACAAAGGCTGAGTCTTGCTGAAGAAGATTTTGAAAATCACGCAATAGGCGGCTGTGATTTCTCGAGTTCTGTGCATACGTGGCATATGAAAAGACATTCTTCGACTGTCGTGCTGTCAGTCATAATTACACTTCTGACAAATGATGAGCTGGCTTCAGCGTGACTTGCAAATATTTGTCTTGATCAACTGAGCGTGACAATTAGGCTTGTTCTGATCAGCTCAGCGTGACAATCATTTTTGAGGCCTACACCAAGGTTTGTTCCCTTCTTCAATATTTCTATTTTATTTATTTATCCTCCTTTTTCATCCTAGTCTTTTGCATTGGGTTCTAAATAATGTTTATGGACTATTGGTGGAGAGCTATTTCAGTTTGGGATCAATTTGGAAGCATATGATGCAAGACACGGGGAGAGATCTAGCCCGTACTGGACATGCACTGTGTGCACACACGTGAATTCGCCTCTCTGATACTCATTCGCACACACGACACGACACCACGTGGATACGTTACAGGCTCATGGACACGTAGACCTACCCTAGGCGAACACGTGTGCACGACCACGTGTCTCCACGTGGCCTGTATCGTGTGCTAGACACGTGAGCACGCATGCACGAGGTAGTCCTGTGCACAGACTCGTGTCTGTATATTTTTTATGCTTGGACACGTCGTGTCCCACTTTGGGGACACGACATACACTGAAATGAATGTTCACACATACACTAATGTATTACCAACCTTTTAATTCAATTATTAAGTTGTTTTGCATTCGAATTTTGGGTTTTCCCTAAAACTCTGATACCTGGGCTGTCAATCTATTTTTTGATATTTTTAAAGTATGTTAAACTGTCTAGATTGATTAATTGTGATGTTTGGTTCACAAATACATAACTGGGATTAACCTACCATGTTAGGGTGTATGTTAGCAAGAGATTTGAGTTTTCGAATTTGCATATGGACTGTTAAACAGAGGACTTGGTAAACTGATTTGTACCCTCACTGTTTTTCTAAAATCTAAGTTCTACTCACTCACATCTTAACTGAGAGCCATTTTAAACCTGAGAATAGATTTGGGAAATTGGATTTTGATTCACATTGTACTGAGAATTTGGTTTTGATTTAGTTGATACTTGATTTTTGGTTGATTTGGAGAAAACTGAGTTTAGGTTGATGAACTAATATGGTTTCAACTGGTTTTCTGAAATTGTAATGTACAGTGATATTATGTATATATTTTGATGATTATACATATATAAGTTTTAGATATTATCTATCTATATATGTTCAGTTTTGAGAATTTGTGTGTGGGTTTACATATCTTCTGTTATTGATATATTGGCCGGGTTTTTATCTCAGATTCTGAGATACATATGAGTATATATATCTGGCTTGGGTTATTGGTTGTTTCTTAGTTTTTTGATGATTGGTGTTTGCAAAAACAAAAGTGTTGAACTTTATTGATACAAACTGTGTAATAAGATTACAAGAATTCTGGGAAAGGTATAACTTTAGGAATCCAATCTAGATGACGATTGTTTTATCCCTTGGACGATGTGAACTTTGAAGACGGAGCCTTTGAAGTTGAAGACAACTCTGGAATTGAAGGCAAAAAGCCTCGAAAGTTGAAGGCAAAAGCCTCGGAAGAATGCAGCAGCACTTGGGCAAGAACTCTTGGACTCTCTGATTTTTGAACTTTATGTCTGATCTCTCAATAATCTGATCCCCTTGAATGGAGACTTGAAACTCTATTTATAGAGTTCTGGAAATAACTAACTTTAGTTATTCTGGACTGCGCATGATGGATTACGCAGCAATTGGATTACGCAACAGTGGACTGCGCAGGCAGTTGTTGGATCGTGGGTCAACTGTCTTAGACACATGGCATCATTTGATTGAAATGCACATGATCGTGCATAGACGGTTGCCACGTAATGAGCAATTGATGGCATGAATGCCACGTGTACTTTATCAGTTGAGTTGATGGAACGCACAACCTAAATTGCGCTGGCATCAGATTGCGCGAGCCTGGACTGCGCAACAGAATGGTTGGCCGATTGCGCTGTCAGCTGTCCAGCCGTTCTCGAGCACTGTACGGCACAATAAACGAACAGTCTCCTCGTTCTTCATGCTGTCAGCTGTCAGAAGATTTGATTGTGTCAGGTAATGATGACTTTGCCATGTCATCCTGTGCGCAGTCTAGTGTGCGCAATCTGTATGCTGCGCAGTTCATTTGAAAGATGTATTTCTTGATTTTTTGACTTTGTTGATGTGTGCAACTTGATTTTTTTAGGACCTACAAGACCTCCTTCAAAGTTTTCGAAAGTTGAATTTATTCAAAGTTTCAAAATACTTTGAATTTTGAATTTTCAATCAAGTTGCGCATGTTGATGAGCTGTCTGCGCAATCGGAGGGATTCACCCTACTTTTTCGGCACAGTCTGAGGTAGCCGTTTTGATTTGAAAAACTATAAATAGCTCTTCATTTCCTTACTGTCATTCTTTACCTTGCTTTTGTGATTTGAGAGAGAAGTTTCTGAGCTCATCCGACCTCCTTCTCCGACGATCTCCATGGCGCCTAGACGATCCTCCGCCGCTGCTAAGGGCAAGGCCCCCGCCGAGTCATCGGCTAGGGTTGCGCCTCGACCTTCTCGCCACGAGGCTGCGCATCCCGCATTGCTAGGTAGATGACTCAATAAAAAACTCTCTTTAGGGTTTTTTGATTTTACTGTTCATCAAAATCCATCTCTTTTTAGAGATGCGATCATACTGCACCACCCCTTTTTAGGGTTTGGCTGCGCAAAACAATTTATTCTTCATTTTTATGAAGAATAACTTCTTGCGCAATCGGTTGAACTGCGCTGACAAAAGTCAGCACAATCTGCTGATTTATGCAAGACTGTCAGCGCAATCTGATGTGCGTAATCTGATGTCTGCGCAGTCTGATGGTTGTGCAGTCTGATGATTGTACAATCTGATGGTAGCATCCTTGATTTTTATGCTGAATTTTTGTTTTCTCTGTTTGATGCAGTTAATACCAGAGAAGATCCGGAGTATGAAACTTTTGTAGGAACTCTTGCAGAGTCTGAGTTCAAAGAGGACTTGTCCCATGTATTGTTTCCGCAATATGCACTTCCATCTTCTCGTCAAACTGTTTTGATTGCACAAGACAATGAGACCTTGCTATGTCTGATAAACGGTCAGCCTTTACAGACTGCTGATGCAATGACCCACAGAAAACCCATGTTTCTGTTTGGTGAAGCAATTGATAAAAGTTCTCCACCACGACTACGTAATGAGCAGAGAACTTTTCAAAGGAAGGATAGACTGGTCCTGTTACCAGATATTGCCAGGTGCCTTCCATTGGCACGATTTACTCATGCTAGCTACCCCAGAAGGATGGACTGGGACATCACTCCTCTTCAGCACGCCCGAACAGAAAAAATCTGCGTCAAGAAGGACCGAAAAAATAGGGACATGTTCTATAGTTCTTCAGAACGTCACAACACCTTACTCAGAGGACTGAAACCAGGGTGCATCCCTCCGGAGAATTCCTCTTTGTTACTGCCTGTGAGGACTCCCATCTTTGCGAATGAATTTGCAAAAGTTGAAGGCAGCTATCCGGATCAGGATATCCGGTTGACTGGTCTGGTGAATCCAGAAATCAAAAGATGGAGTTGCATCGCCAATTGGGTATTGGTTCAATTTGGAGAAAAACTCAGAGAAATTGATCTGTATCAGGCGGTACATGCTACCGTATATGGTTTTTACCCAAACCCTCATCTGTTCTTAGCTTTGGCAGAGAGGTACAATTACAGGACAGGGACGTTCATGATACCCTGCGGAGAGATGGGGCTGGCTCTCCACGAGATGAAGTATATCTCGTACCTGCCAATGGCAGATTTTCCTTACGAGGAGTACGTCCCGACTAATGACGAGTTAGAGAGACTTCGTCGAGAGAATTGGAAGATGGTGGAAGTCTTCGATGAATTATTGTGCCATTACAATATATGCTCTCTTTACTACAAGAGTGGCTCGTCCGGTACTTGCTACTCTTCCAAATGGCTGACTTATCTTTTTCTCAATCATATTATTGAGAAAAAGATGAAGGATCATGACTTCTGCAATCCAGACTTCTTCCAACCCCTCAGCAATAGTGAGGTGATGAAGCTGATGGAAGAAAATAAAAGACTGGATATTTTGGTAGAAGATGAACACCAATATCCGCCTCTTAGAGTTGGCGACTATGTTGAGAGCCATGTCAGAATGGGTTATAGATCCATGTCTAACTAGCAGGATTTCTGACGTACTGGCTCCGCCGCTTCGTCATGCCCGGGGCAAGTGCTGTAGACCGCTTTCACCGCGGCGTCCTTTTTGCGGCTGTCCGGTTAGTCTTCGGCTACCGGATGGATCTACTATCAGCTATGGTTTGCAGAATAAATGCGGGTCTTCGCTTATATGTAGATTCCATGCTCAAGGGTAAGTGTGATAAGGGCAATTTCTCCAGGCTGGAATTACCCTACACTTACTTATTCGGATGGTTACTCCTGCACCATCCATCTCTGATGAATCCTGCCATGGGAGCAGTGGATGGCAGTTTTCTGCGCCGGTATTCACAGAGCCGATGGCTATACACTAGCCTGAGGGACTGCCGACGCATTCTGAATCTCGCAGAGGATGGAATTTTCTTTGTTCTCATCCTCCAGCAGGGTATGAACTCATGGCACCAAACATGGTCGACCTTGGGAGGCAGCCTATAGGCCGAATAACGTTTGAATGGTTGAAGGCAATCAGGCCGTCACATCTGGTGTATAGATTTGAAGAAGAGTGCTTTCTGGAGCCGTATTTGCCGAGTCGCTTCGCTCATCAGTTCGGATATGACCAATTCCACGTGGGCAATGCGATAACTTGCTTATAGGGAACGGGATACTTGATTGACGGAGCCAGAGCGTGGGCGTACTATAACGCACGAGGCACAAATACGGTGTTCTCGATGCCACAGAAGACTAATACTAGTCCAAGAATGCTGTACACATATTCACAGTTTTATACAGCTGCGAACACTTTTGTCAAAAAATTTAACCTTGCGGATAGTTTCGCAACGGTAAATCGACTGAGGAAGGGAGCGACTGTCACATCGGCTCCTAATAATGATGAGGAACATGAGCCAGTAGATGATCCGCGGGAGTCTTCTAGGGACGTTATGTTCCCTGAAGAGATTAATGCGCCACTACGCATTTCTTTGAAGGTTGGTAAATCTCCGACAAAGAAGAGAAGGAGAGAGGAGCCTTCCGTTCCTGCTGCAAAGAAGAAACTGATCTTGGATCATTCTTCAGAAAAGATTACTACAAGATCTCAATCTCGGTAGCTGGCCGAGACAATCCAGCAGGAAGAAGCTACCACACCGACTTCTGTTCAAAAGCAAGTCGAGACAGTAATTATAGAGAGCCCAGAGAGGCCACTGAAAAGAAAGAAGAAGTTGGCCCAAAGAAGAAATAGAACTGTCTCTCCTTCAAGACAAGCTTTGTCTTCAATAGTGGTGGATGCTGCGGCGGGACTCACTATGCCATCTCCCACTCCTGTTTCTGAGTCTAGGAATAAAACTCCCAGTCCAGAACAGAGGGAAGAGATTGAGCAGAGAGGAGAGTTTGATCCAAGAAATGAAGCCGAGGAGCCCAGAGAGCAAGATGTTGTACGATCTCCTCTACCTGTTATAGAGATGACTCAACTTCCTCCTACACCTAGGACCCTCCGCGAAGAGGAGGATCGTGAAGTGATTGCAGCTTTAGAGGATTGCGGCTTTGGCCCGCTGGATAATTATGTTAATCAAACTACTGCAACTGCTAGTGGAGAGGCATTGGAAGAAGATGATAATGATGAGAGTTCTTTTTCAGAAACTGATGCAGATATACAGGATCCCGAAAGGGACAATGAAGAGCATGTATCCCCTAATGCTGCTGATGACACTTTGGATCCTGAAAAGGATGCTGAGGTGCAGATATCTCCTAAAACTGCCGCTGATACCTTGAATCCTGAAGAGGATGTTGAGGTAGAGGCATCTCCGAAGAAAGCAGCAGATGAAGAAGCGGCTCCGGAGGAAACTCCTGCCATTGATCCTCAAGGTATAGAATGAAATTAGCAATCTTCTTTTAAATAGATTGATAGCTAACATCTTTATTTGTATTTCCTGCAGATCTCGAGACCTCTCCAGCACCTCCGACGTACACGGACATAGTGCATGTAACGACGGTGATTGCTAGTAGCAGTCATCACTTATCCTGTGGCTCTGAAGCAGGAAGTAGTCAAGCTGTTATAGCTGAAGCTACTTTTGTTCAACAAGAGTCTATTCCTGCAGATGATAGGCTCATTGCTGGATCCAACCATGGTAAGACTGTTTACATTTTTGATCTTCTTGGACAATATCAAACGACAGGCAAAATGACAATCTTTACTGTTACAGAGGAACAACCAGGAGGGGCAACTAGCTCCACTTTGGCTCCTTTATTCAAAGAACCTGCTATTCAGATGCGAGAGATTGAACATCCTGCTGCCTCGTCATCAACAAAAGTAGCTGCAACTCCTGGTACTCTGGCGATTAATCAGCATGTCATCCAATCATTCACCAGATGCTTCTTCGAGTCCTTAGGGCCTCTGGTCAATAGAATGATGGACAAGGAAGATACTAATTTTTACACAGTTAGAGTTCCAACCTCTTTCTTGGTGAAGGCCATCAGGGAGCAAGGCGACGAGGCTCAGGCCACTCTCCTTGACCATATATTGGATGAGCTAGAAACTTCCATAAAGAACTATAAAGAGCTCAACAAGGGGAAAATAGAATCCTTAGTTCAGGCAGAATATGAACGGATGGCTCAGGCAGCTGACATTGAAAGAGTGAATCTCCAGAACCTCTTGGAAGCCTACTCTATGAAATCTGCTGAATATACATCCAAGTTGGAATCAGTGACTTCAACTGCTGAGAGAACAGAGAAAAGAATTGCTGAGCTGAGAGCAGAAATTGTTCGTCTTCAGGAGGAGCTAGAAAATGAAGTTACTGAGCATCAGATTGCAATCCAACAATTCAGTACTTTAACTCAGGAAAGGGACGAGTATACAGCAGCTCATGATGCAGAAATCACTCGCCGAATGGTGACCATGCCCACTTTCAATGAAGAATCCGGGATGGAAGAAGCCAGGAGGAGAGTGATGGCTTCTCGCGAAGAACGGCTGCAAGTTCTGAAGCAGCAAATTGATAATCTGATAATGCCTCCGTCTTAGTAGAAAGAATATCTTGTATCTTTTTGTCTTTCTTTATGTATGTAATGTCTTAAATTTTGATCAATAAAAGACATTTTGTTGTGGCTCTATCATTTGTTGCATATCTTGTTCAGATATAAATAATAGAGATAGAAAATATATTCAGAGGTACAATACATGATATATTTCTTGATGATTTTGTAGAAAATAATTATATTCATTATATCTGCTCAGAGGTAATATGGACGTGGCAGAATATAATTTGCCGAATATTATTATTTTAATTGACAACTTAATCAAAATGACAAGTTGCTGATGTGGATGATGAACGAATGAATCGTCAACATGTGTGAACGAAGTGAATCGTCGAGATGAACGGGAAACCGTCGAATGATGGAATGAACGGACAAACCGTCAAATGGATGGTAATGAACGGGCGAAACGTCAGATTAATCGAATGAACGGACGATCCGTCAAAATGTAATGAACAGATGAACCGTCAGATGAACGGGTGAACCGTCGAAATGATGATGAATGAACGGATGAACCGTAAGAATGAACGGATGAACCGTCGGATGAATGTGAATGGATGAACCATCGGATGAATGTGAATGGATGAACCATCGGATGAATGTGAATGGATGAACCATCAAATGAATTGAATGAACGGATGAACCGTCAGATGATAAGGAACGGATGAACCGTCGGATGTATGTAACAAACGGACGAACCGTCAAGTGAATTAAATGAACGGTTGAACCGTCGGATGAATGTGTCGCTTCGTTGTTTGAGGAACCTCTGCCTATAAATAGAACAAAAATCTGACAGGAATGAGCACTTCCACCTTTCAACATAAAGATGTCGTCAGGAGATGCATCCAAGAAGGCTGAGCTCGCTCCAAAGGTTGAGACGGGCACTGAAGAATGTCCTGCCGATCCAATTCAGCCAAAGCAGGCAGAAGCAGGCGAAGGCTCGTCTGCACCCAAGCCACCGCGGAATATTCTGGACTTTCTGCTTGAACCAGGGAATACTGAAGAGGAGGAGGCCATGAGGATGGCTGCTTGTAAGTTCCTCGTGGGTTCCAGTAAGGAAGTTCTCGGCTCTTTTGCTGATCGTGTCTTTGAGAAGGACGGCAGTGGTCCGCGTCCCAATGTTGAGAAGGATAATAGTGACCTTCGTTGATATTATGTAACATCCTTTTATGATGAATAAAAATCAAACTTTATTTATGAATTGTCTGATCATATTTACATAAAATCTCTGTTACATTTATACATAGTACTTCTTAAGGAATTTGCCATTGATAGGCATCATAGCAACTCTACCGTCTAACTCTGAGAGTTGATAGGCTCCATTTGAGAAGACTTTGCTTACAACATAGGGCCCTTCCCACTTTGCGTCAAACTTGCCCTTGCTCATATGAGTCATAGTCATAGGACGTCTGATTGTTAGAACAAGTTCTCCTTGTTGAAAGGTTCTGACCTTAACTTTGCGATTGAAAGTCTTCGAGATGCAGGCTTGGTAGAGCTCAATATGCTGTTGGGCCAATAACCGCTTCTCGTCAAGCGCCTCCAACTCTTGAAGTCGAAGAAGATCGTTATTCTCTGTAGTGAGCTCGTTAGCAATGGCAATCCTTAAAGAAAGAATTTGAAGTTCCAAAGGAAGAACAACTTCACAGCCATACACCAAAGAAAATGGTGTACAACCTGTAGGGTTACGGACCGTAGTACGGTAGGCCCATAGACATTCGCCAAGTTTCTCGCTCCAGTTTCGTTTGTTTGTAGATACAAACTTCTTCAGTAGCTTGATGATAGTTTTGTTGAAGGCTTCAGCCAAACCATTAGCAGCAAGATTGTAGGCTGTAAAAGCGACATTGTTAATTCAGTGATCATCGCAGAATCTGGTGAACTTCTGGCTGATGAATTGAGGTCCATTGTCATGGATGATCCTTCGAGGTACACCAAATCTATAGATGACATGGTGTTTGACAAAGTTGATGACGCTACTGGTCTTGACTTTGGCCAGAGGTATAGCTTCAGCCCACTTGGAAAAGTAGTCCGTTATTGCTAGTATGAACCGATATCCTCTAGAAGAAGGAGGATTGATAGGACCTATGACATCCATACCCCAAGCTTCGAAAGGCCAGGAAGCCGCCGTCGGATGCAGAAATTCTGACGGTTGATGTATGAAGTCTGCATGGATTTGACAAGCTCGATATTTCCTTGCATATTTAATGGCATCTGATACCATAGAGGGCTAGTAATAACCCATGCGTCGAATGCGATCCTGTAGCTTAGGACCGGGTTGATGTGCTCCACAGACGCCGTCGTGAGCTTCACGTAATACCTGTTTTGCTTCATTACCAGCGAGACAGCGTAAGAGAAGATCGTCATAAGTTCGCTGGTAGAGTGTCTTGGTAGTTTGATTGTAGTAGAATCGGAGAGATCATCGTCGAATACTACTAGCCTCCTTAGGATCTTCAGGGAGTATGTCGTGAACCACGAAGTCGATGAAAGGAGTTCTCCAGTCTTCATCGATAACATTAATTTTAGCAAAGTTACTGAACTCAATGTTACAATTGTTTTCAATACAGAACAATTCTCGGTTGGAAATAACCACCACCTGCTGTCTTTTGATAGGGATAGCTAAGACAGCTGCAAGATTGGCCAAGGCATCTGCTTCAGTATTGCAAGCTCGACGAATATAGTCGATAAAGAAAGCTTTGAATGATGTAGCTATGTTGATTGCCGCTTCATGATAAGGCACCAAATCTTGATGATGGACTTCATAGGTTCCTCTAACCTGGTTGACAACCAACTTAGAGTCACCGTAAACTTCAGATACTCAACGTCCAGTTGTTTGGCTAACTGAAGGCCGATGAGTAGAGCATTGTACTCTGCTACGTTGTTGGAACAGGGTTCATCTAGAGAGTAGGCTCTTTGGATAGTTGATCCGTCTGGAGAAACGAGAACAACCCCGACTCCTGCTACGATAGCACCATTTGGTCCGATTCTGGATGCACCATCGAAAAATAGACGCCAGGTTGGAAATTCTTCAGAGATCATGTTGACTTCCAATGTCTCGTCTGGAATTTTGTTATAAAGCTTGGACGTTTCTGGCACAGGATGAGCTGCTAAGAAATCTGCCAGCACTTGACCTTTAACAGACTTTTGAGGAACATATACCATGTCATATTGGGCTAGCAGAATGGCCCACGTAGCCAGTCGAGAATTGAGTGTGCTGGGCTTCTTCATGAGTACCCGAAGAGAATTAACTCAGGATATAAAATGAATGGTTTGTCCAATGATATAATGCCTCGTCTTTTGCACAGCGAACATAAGAGCTAGGCATTCTTTCTCAACTGGACTATAACGGTGTTCAGCACCAATCATAGTACGACTGAGATAGTAGATGGCCTGTTCATAACCTTCTTTGTTCTTTTGGGCAAGTAAAGCACCCAATGAATGATCCATAGCATGGACATACATTAAGAATGGTATGTCTGAGATTGGTGGCACCAAGACTGGTGGGTTCATCAGATATCGCTTGATGTCGTCGAATGCTTGTTGACATTCTTCAGTCCAAACGAAAGATACACCCTTCTTCATTAGTTGAGTGAATGGTCTGTAGCGTCCAGACAAGTTCGAAATGAACCTCCTGATGTACGCAAGTCAACCTTGGAATCCTCGTAGCTCTTTTAGGTTACGTGGAGGACGCATCTCTTGAATGGCTTTGATCTTCTCGGGATCCACGTGTATACCCTTAGAGGTAATGACGAAGCCAAGAAATTTGCCACTAGAGACACCCAAGAATGACTTGATGGTATTCATCTTGAGTTGATGTTGGCGCATGAGATTAAAAATTGTTCTCAAGTCTTGAATGTGATCTTCTTTTAGACGACTTTTGACGGCAATATCGTCAACATAGCATTCGACAGTCTTGCGGAGATGATCTTTGAAGATGGTACTCATAGTCCGTTGGTAAGTTATACCAACGTTCTTGAGACCGAATGGCATCACTGTGTAGCAGTAGACTCCACGGGGAGTGCGGAAAGAAGTATGTTTTTCATCTTCAGGATTCATCTTGATCTGATTGTATCCAGAGAATCCATCCATGAAAGATATTCGCTCGAACCCACAGGTATTGTCAATCATGACATCCGTGATAGGGAGAGGAAATTCATCCTTTGGACAGGCTTTATTAAGATCCCGAAAGTCGATGCAGACTCGAATTTTGCCAGTTTTCTTCAGAACTGGAACAACGTTAGCCACCCAATCAGGATGTTGTTCTTCTCGAATAAAGCCACAAGCGATGAGCTTTTTGACTTCATCGTCAATCGCGTCCATCATTTCTGGCTTGAAATATCATTGTTGCTGTTTGACTGGTTTAGCACTAGACAAAATATTCAGTTTGTGGGTAGCAATTTTGGGATCTAAACCTGGCATGTCTTCATAACTCCAGGCAAAGACATCAATGTATTCTTTAATAAGAAGAATCAATTCTTGCTTGTCTGTCTCTGGAAGATTCTTACTGATGAAGATTGGACGAGGTGACCCACTTTCCCCTACATCAACTTGAACTAATTGATCTTCGGTAGGAGATTCTCGTTGTTCGAATCGGAGTACCCATTGATTGTCCATCTGTTGAGCCCAAGGATCTGTTTCAGAGCTTTCTTCAATATCCTCGTCGTAGCCTTCTGGAAGTTCGGCAGATACCATGTTAGAAGATACGATCAGCCGATGGACTTCACCGATGCTGGTGTCAGAATCCCATGATCTGGAATCAGAAGAAATAGAACGTTCTTCACTGTCAGAGTCGGAGACTGCTGGAGATAGTACCGACGGTGAAGCATATCCGAGACCTTTCTTAGTCCTGCTGTAGTACATCTCTGACTTTCCTTTCGGAACAGCCGTACGGATTGGAGTTCGTCTACCCTTGCCATAATTGAGGTCACTTTTGAAGTTATAGCCCATCTTACGGATGATGTCTTTTGATTGCTGACTGTAACGACGAAACTGGAGATGCCCCGTATTGTTAAGTTTGCTGTCATCCATATAGCTGAATTGTTGTTTCGGTCCTTTACTAAAAAGTATTGGACTTTTGCCTTTCTTTCGAGCAGGGACAATACAGAAAGAATCATCTGGATCTTCAAATGAGACTTCTGTTTGAAGAGATTGTACAACTTCCATTGTAAATGATTTGAAGCTATCTAACATATCCAAATAGTATTTAGTATGATAAATGACATCAGTATAATGGAAAGTAAATGCTTTTTCATTAATTTGTACATTTGTATTTACAGCAGGACCTCTAGTCTTAGCAGGCTTGGTCAGATTGATTACAAGAGGGGAAGAAGAAGAACATGGAGGTGGCTTGTTACGATGGAGGTCGATAACAAGTGGCTCAGAGGAGATGAGCTCCCTTTTTTCCTTATTGCGAGTTAGATCAACAACAAGTGGCTCAGAAGAAGTGAGCTGCTTTTTGTCCTTGTTACGACGTAAGTCGATAACAAGTGGCTCAGAAGAGGTGAGCTCCCTTTGATCTTGATTATCCTCAACTGGTTTCTTCGGGGCTGGCAAGTGAATAGCCAGTGGTTTGGAAGACTGAGGATGAGACACACACCCCTTAACAGGTATGATGAGAGTGTCTTTGGGCGCTGCTTCTGATTCTTCTTCGGTGTCTAGAGCTAGCACAACCTTCATAAATTCGTCTTTGTACATACGATCGTTGCAGTATGCTTCAACACCTTTGAAGGAATAGAGATCCGCAACCTCCTTTTGGACTTCTCCTTTGTCATCAACATACTTGAGACATTGATGAAGAGTTGATGGAACAATGTTGTGTTCATGTAGAAATGGTCTCTCCAATAGAGCATTGTAAGAACAACCATGATTGTCAATGATATAGAAGGTCACCTTTGTGCGAAGATTGCCTATTTGGAGTTTTAAGCGAATCTTGCCCAAAGGTTCACTCCTTTCCTGATTGAATCCAAGGATGGTGGTGATTGTACTGGAGAGACTGTGCACAGGAATTTTCAGAGCATCGAGCATTGTTCTTGGCATGATGCTAAGAGCAGATCCCGGATCTATCAAGATACGATCGACTTTCATCGAATCGACATATCCTGTATAGTACAAAGGACGATCATGTCTATTATCTTCCAGCAACATGTCATCTTGTGTGAAAGTTATGTTTGGAATCAATTCCAGAATACTATGACAATGGAGGCAAGAGACAGGCTCTGCTTCCGGCTTCTTGAGAAGGGCTAGACAAGTTTCTGCTTGCATGAGAGCTTCACTCAGAGTTTCTCGCGTCTCTTTAGAAAGACGCAAGAGCTCAAAGATAGACAGCCGAGCCGGTGTATTGGCTAACTAAGCCAAGATATCAAAATTGTAAGGCTTCTCAAGTCCTGTGGGGGATGATTTCTTCAAGGGCTTATCGAAGCGGACTTGTTGTTTGCCTTTATCAGCAACTACTGGCTTGGGAGGAATGGGGACTACAACTGGTGAGGATGTAGAAGGAATCTCCTCGGTGGAAGCAGGTTGCCCTGGAGCAGGTTCAGAAGAAGAGGTCGGATTCTCTTGAGTTTTAGGATAATCCTTCAGATAGGCTTTTCCTGATCTGGTGCCTAACAGAATTTCTTCATCAACTATGGGGTCAAAAGACACCATATTGCAGGTCTTTGTCTTGCCCTTGGAACGAGCTTTCTTCTTGGAGGAAGAGGGAACTTCAAATTCTGAAGCAAGATCAGGATGAATCTACATAACCTCGCCATTGTCGAGAGACAGGGGAACGAGACCTTCATTTGGTGGAGGAGGAAGATTCTTAATCTCTAGAGTAGCTTTGGGAATGGGAATGACACCGTGCTGTACCATCTGCGGAGGAAAATCACCGAATTGGACTGAAACCATGTTTGCAGTAACAGTCTTTTCGTCTTGCTGCAGAGTGACGACACCAGCATTGACCAGCTCTTGTATTTTGCCTTTGAGCATATAACATGCTCGAGTAGGGTATCCAATGAACCTGTGGTAGACACAATACTTGGGATGATCGGTCTTACCGACTTCATCAGGTTTTTTTGGGTCTGAGAGTTGGATCTTATTGCTTTTGAGTAAGCAATCAAAGATGCTTGCAGTGTCATTCTCATCAAAGGAATACTCTACTTTAGGACGAGGTTCCCTTGGTTGAGATGCAGAAGGAGTGGAAGTGGACGTAGGCGGAGCTACGTTAACAGCCAAGGACTCTTTGCTCTTCAAGTTGATGTTCAAAGTCTCCTTGTTCTTGCGGTTGTTCTGGCAATTACTGCCATTTGATATTTGATGTTCATTTCGATCGGGGTTAGACATTTGTACCCCCAGCTGCTTGAATTTGTCAGCGCTAACTTCAGCAGCTTTGGCGTTGACAATGAAAGATGGCCAGTCTTGGAACTGAGTTGAGCCTGTCCACATACTGATGATAGGTAAAAGATTTGCCTTGCAAGTGTCTATAGTAACAGCAGCTGGAGTCCCTGGAGGCATTTTCAAGGCTTCTCGGCGGAACCGTTCGATGAAACTCTCAGCAGTCTCATTGTGTCTTTGTTTGATTTTATTAAGGGCTGACATTGTCATGTCATTGATCCCTTCATAAAATCGTTCAAGAAAGATTTGTTTGAGACCTGAAAAGGAAGTGATACAGCCATCGGGCAAACTTCTATACTAGTCGTATGCTACGCCAGCTAAACAGCCGACGAACACTCTGGTAAGAAGAGCATCATTTGGCTGGAGTTGGACAGTCATTACCTCGAAGTGGTTGATGAACTGGCTCGGAGAAGTGCTGCCATCGAACAGAGAGATTGTTGGGATTTTGTACTTAGGAGAAAACGGGACTTCCTTCCATTCAACTGGGTAAGGTTGCTTGATTCCCAATCTTTGCAAGTTGTCTTTCTCTTTGAAGGCCTCGAACTGGGTTCGTAAGAGTTTGACAGCCTCATTGGCATCTTCCAATGATGAAGAAGGAGCAGGTTGGGTCAGAGTGGTAGGAGGAGGAACAGCATTGTAAGCAATACCCCCAGCCCCTGACTGACTGGGTGTGGTTTGAACTTGTACATGAGGTATTTGAGGAGATACTACCCCCAGCCCAGTATTGACAGGCACCGACGATGCTATGATTTCGGGATTTGCAGTAGGTACAATCGGTGGTGTGGTATGTTGTGCCACAATGATGGAATGCATACTGGCGACCATTTCAGCCATGGTCTTCAGTTTGTCTTCAAGTGCAGCTATTCGCTGTTCTTGATTTGTAGAAGTCAAAGCATCTGGATCTTCATTGACAACATAAGCTATCACTTCTCTTGGTACAGTGGAAGAGACTGTCTGTTCAGAGCTTTCGCTGTATGCATCGTAGTCGGAGAAAGAGTCGTCTCCCGAATGGGAAGTAAGGAGATGTCCCGAAGGATTTTGAGGAAGATTCCTTTGACCGATTGTATCTCGGCTTCGGGAACGGGTATGTCGAAATACTCCTTCAGAAGATTCTTGGAGTAGATCTAAATACCGTTGGCTTGGCTTGAGAGGCTTGCCATGCTTGGAGCACTTTCTACCCCCAGTGTCTCGGGAAGTCATGTTGACAGAAGCGTACACCACTTCATCTTCATCCTCTGACATAGGTTCAGATTTAGCAAAAGTCAAACGATCGAAGACAGATCGTTTTGTTGTTTGACAACAACATTGGATGATGACTTTATGATTGCAATGATGATCAGATGGTCGAACTGGAGGTGTGGAGACATTGTCCCGCTTCTGCCTGAGATGTTCTCTGAGATCTGAAACCATGCCAGGACGGGAAAAAGTTCGAGGAATATGTTCTTTGACAATATTCGGAACATGATTCCGATTCTTCAAATATTTAGTCCCTTGAATGTATAGGGAAGTGCTCACTTCATTGGCATAAGTGTCGGGATCTTTGACCCTGGAAGTTTGTCTTTGATATTTGATCTTCAGCATTGGCTGTTTGTGTTTCACCGAAGATGGCCTGTTGAGATAGGTCCTTAAGTCTGCAAATTCACCCCCAGGAGTTTCTGTTTGAGATACCAGCAGTTTTCTCTGTTTGGAACGAAATATCTTGAGAGTGGGAAGATCTTGGAACTCTGCTACCGGAGTAGGCAGAATACCTCTTTGATTAGTACAAGTTCTCTTATCATGAAGGAAAGAAGAATCCTTGTTTGAAAGAGTTCTTGTATTGACTGGTGCCGAAGCACGTTCAGATTGATCCTCTACAGTAAAAACTGAAGAAGATTAAAAAAAGACCAAAGGGCCTTTTTCTTTGTTTTGTGAAGAAGGGTTAGCTAAAGAGCGTTTTCCTCTGTTGTCTTCCAGGTCATGAGACAAGGAAGTTTGAGAAAAGACCAACGGGCCTTTTCCTTTATTTTGAGGATGAAGAGGAATAGCCAAAGGACTACCCACAGTGGATTGTGCTGGAGCAGCAGAGTGCTTGGGAGGAAGAGCAGAGCTTTTTCCCTTGTTATGAGAAGAAGAGAGTTTAGCCAAAAGGCTGTCACTCTTAGATTGCGCAGGCATGATTTGCGCATAAGTTGATGGCGCACTGGCTACTTGCGCATGAGTAACTCTGGCAGAGGTGCACTGGTTCTGGCCACAGAGACTGTGGTTTGCGCATCAGGAGTTCTTGCCACAGAGTGCTTAGGGTGCACTCTAGTTGCTGGAGTGTTGGTTTGCGCAGGAAAATTGGCAGCCAACTGTGCCAAAGGCAGAGGAGTCTTGCACTTTGACTAGGCAGCATATGAAGTCTTTTGTGCACTGGCCATAGAAGACTGTACAGGAGGAGTTGAGGCAGATTGCGCGGCAGACTGCGCACAGTATTGAAGGTAGGATGGACAAACTGCGCACCAGTCTTGCTGACAGATTGTGCAACAGTCTTTGACGTAGACTGTGCCACAGATTGCGCAACAGTCTTGGTGGCTGAACTGCCAGATTGTGCAGCAGTCTCGGAGACCCACACTGGGCGCACTTTGCTCGTGGCAGAAGTGGTTGCAGTACGGGGGGGTGGTCTTGGAGTTGAGCATCATCTCGTAGGCTGTCTGGTTGACCTTCACAACCAGCGTCTTCTGCGTCTTCCCGATAGACGCTACGTCACATTGAGTTGCTACTTCCTCGTCGGAGGAGAAAGTCGTCCCCAGCAGAGTCGCCATTTTGTTTGTAAAAACAAAAGTGTTGAACTTTATTGATACAAACTGTGTAATAAGATTACAAGAATTCTGGGAAAGGTACAACTTTAGGAATCCAATCTAGATGACGATTGCTTTATCCCTTGGACGATGTGAACTTTGAAGACGGAGCCTCTGAAGTTGAAGACAACTCTGGAATTGAAGGCAAAAAGCCTCGAAAGTTGAAGGCAAAAGCCTCGGAAGAATGCAGCAGCACTTGGACAAGAACTCCTGGACTCTCTGATTTCTGAACTTTATGTCTGATCTCTCAATGATCTGATCCCCTTGAATGGAGACTTGAAACTCTATTTATAGAGTTCTGGAAATAACTAACTTTAGTTATTCTGGACTGCGTATGATGGATTGTGCAGCAATTGAATTGCGCAACAGTAGACTGCGCAGGCAGTTGTTGGATCGTGGGTCAACCGTCTTGGACACATGGCATCATTTGATTGAAATGCGCATGATCGTGCATAGACGGTTGCCACGTAATGAGCAATTGATGGCATGAATGCCATGTGTACTTTGTCAGTTGAGTTGATGGAACGTGCAACCTAAATTGCGCTGGCATCGGATTACGCGAGCCTGGACTGCATAACAGAATGGTTGGCCGATTGCGCTGCCAGCTGTCCAGCCGTTCTCGAGCACTGTACGGCGCAATAAACGAACAGTCTCCTCGTTCTTCGTGCTGTCAGCTGTCAGAAGATTTGATTGTGTCAGATAATGATGACTTTGCCACGTCAGCCTGCTCGCAGTCTAGTGTGCGCAATCTGTATGCTGCGCAATCTGATGTCTGCGCAGTTCATTTGAAAGATGCATTTCTTGATTTTCTGACTTTGTTGATGTGTGCAACTTGATTTTTGTAGGACCTACAATTGGTTCTAGGTATTTTCTTGGGTTTTGTTATTCGAAAACAATCCCTATTATAGGACTGTGCTCCCAGGTTTAAATTGTTCCTTCTTCTCAGATTTTTTTGAATGTTTGGGTTGAACTTAGGTTTCGATTTGAGTCTAAACTCATTCCCATGTTGATGTGGATTGGGTTGGTTGAAATGAAATCGAATTTGAGTAGTGGTTGGTGTGGGTGATGTTGATGATATGAGACACACAATTCTGAATTTTCTATCAACTGGTACACTGCTAGGTGACACTGTCAACTGTTGCACATTGACACTCAATCACTCACTCTCACACATTTATTTGTGTACACAGTACAAAATCTGAGACTGTATGCACTTGATGTCACGACCCGCACCCAGAGGAAGGGCACGAGAACGTGGGTACGTCCAGCCTACGCCGCAGTGTCGATGGTAGAACGCTATATCGTTCGTCTATAACATCTAACATCAATATGATATAAATATATCATCTCCGCACGGAGGTATAATATAACATCTCAACTCTATATCTCAATCACAAGTCTAGAAAAGATAGAGCACGATATGGAATCAGTTAAAAGAAAGGAACTGAATATAAATAGAGTTATCACACCACACAAAGTAGATGTCCAACACAAATAAATACAAGTCCTAAAATATAACTAAGTCTCAACTAACAATCGAAACAATCCGATACAAACTGGAAACTATAAATACTAGACTAGACTAGGCACCCTCTACTAAGCTAGATGCTCCTCAGGCTCCTGAAGGTCACCCTCATGTGTCCCATAGAAGGTAGGGCAGTCATCATCATCATCTGTAATATTTTCAACAGGTCCAGTCAGGACAGGAGCGAGCACAATACATCTCACGCAGTTCATAACATGTTAGGAAATATAAGCATGCAAAAGAGTAAGATACATGAACTGTAAGAAGATGTATATGAAAACGAGAGAGAATTTATAACTGAAATATATACAGGATAAGTAAAACTGCAATACTAGTGATTTAGAGCACAATATGGTTATGTAAACGGTTTAGGTTGCACAATAACAATAGGTCAAATCCATCATAACGTGAGTGTACAATGGAAGCACACAATAGTCGTACCATGGGATTTGATTACATAACCATTCCTACTCACCCTCCCCAATCAATACACAAGGATCCAATCCAGTTACGCTACCTTGTACAATAGTCTCCATGAAGCTCATGTGATAATGAGAGTACAATATGCACAATGAGTATACATGAATAGAGGTGTACAATAAATACAATATGTTCGTGAAATGCACATAACAATATGTATCTGTTGAACACAATAGAGATAACATTGCAAGAGAAGATCCATATAGTACCAATTCGTGATAACAATCGTGCCAGTATCAAGTAAAGTAATCTAGAGCAAGAATATAAGTCCTGACAAATATGAAACGATCAAAGAATGTACTCGCCTGTCACCCTGAATGACTGATATGAATGGATGTCCGAACTGGTGTCACAGAGTCCTATTTAGAGTAAAATAGGTTAAGATGTGTTCAATATGTAATAATAGAAATCTGCAGTGCAAGCTACATGATTCTAAGTCAAACTAGGTCAAAGTCAACTCTTGGTCAACTTGGCCAACTGTCTAGGTCAAACTAGGTCACAATTGGTCCAATCAAGTCTAATCTAGGTTAAGTCAACTCTTGGTCAACTTTAGTCAACACTCTAGTCAACATGAAGTCAAACTAGATCTACTAGTCCAATCTAGGACAACCCTAGTCTAACTAGGTCAACACCAAGCCAAGCCTATACCAAGCCTATGCCAAACCATATATCAATATCATATCTATATATATATATATTACTAGTGTATATAGGCAAGCCTATAGGAAAGCCTACCTATACCAATCCTATATAGAAAATATATATATCAATCAAACACATACATATCTTATATATATATCATATAAAACAAACACAAATTTAGAGAGGGGGAAAAGGGAAAAATGTGTGTGTGGGTGTGTATGTAGTGTCTATTTCCATGTGTGTGTAACCTAGATATAGGTGTCAACATATGCATAAATGTGTATGTGTGTGAATTTGTGTAGACAGTGAGTGAAAGAGAGAATGTGAAGAGTGTGTGTGGGGGGATGTTAACAGGAATGAGGGTGGCCTGTGTGTGTGTAACAATGTAAATCAAGTCAAATTCCTAATCTATTCTCAGGTTACACTCTCAGTTTTCAAATGTTAAGAAAAGGGAAAACCCATTCTCAGGTTTCAGAAAACATCAACTGTCAAAACAACCTAGTTCATAAACTCACATCTCAGGAATTTGCAAGAAAGGAAATCTCTGATTTTGTATACATATAGCAACCATTTGAAAACAAGACTCAACCCAATATTGGAACCAAATTATGAACCCAAAACTCAGTGATTGTAATAAACAAATCTCAGTTATATACAAACAAACTCATGCTTTCATTCATTTCCATTTTAGTTTTCAGTTGAGGTTATCAATTTTGAAATGAAACTCAGGTTTACTTTTGAGTTCTCTGAAACACATGCAATGGCAGTTCAAAATACCAGTCCAAAACCAATTGAAAATCCATTTCCTAACACCAATTAATACACAACCATATCAAACTATGACACAAGTAAATGGATTAATTTGGCAGTTTAAATCATTACAACAGTTAAAAATATACAATTAAAACTCAGGTTTCAAATTTGTAGAACTGTGTATCAGGCTTTTTAGGGAAATCATTAATTCGAATCAAATTAAACATCTAATTTATAATTAATAGGTTGGTAATCAGAGTACTACATGTGGATGTGTCTAGGTGAGTGCTCTCGTGTCCACACAAGCGAACACGAGGTGTCCAATCAAGTAGAAACACACACAGACACGTGCATACAGTGCAGCGTCGTGCGGGCATGCCAGTGTCTCGTGGACACGACACAGGTCGAACCAAGACACGTGCTCGTGTCCTGACATTCGCCAGGGATAGAGCTACATGCTCGAGTCCCTGATACGATACCACGACGTGTCCTGGTGGGACACGAAGCCCGTATCAGAGCGGAAATTTTTTTGCGTGTACGTGTGTGCGCGACAGTGCAGGATCCGTGTGAGATCGAGAACTCCCTCGATACTCAATGATTTCACCTAAAAATTTATGGGTGGCCTGACATTCATGGCCCCCACGTGTACACCAATTTTGGTGTGTCGAAGTGTCGTGTACAGTAAGATAGGGAACCCGAGCAGCAGGACACAGCACGGGGGTGTCATGCAGCGTATTCGTGTCCATTTTGGACATGGACACGAGTCCAAATCCTGCTCAGTCAGTGGGGAAATTAAAGTACACATATAGGGCTATATTTTTGTTCAATTAGTTTTTTAAATTACTAATTTTTAATTCTATGTGACATCTCATCGAACACAAGTTTAAAAACACCGATACGTGTCCGATACGGACACGAAATGGACACGAACTCCTGCCAAACTTGGGCTACACCTAGGGGAACCCTAAATGAATGCATCCATAGGAAGATATCTTGAATTTGAATAGGTTTGATGGGTTTTACCTATTGAGGGTGAAACCTCAATTTAAAGCTATTTGAATGAGGGCTCTTCTACAACTTGCGACGATCCCGAGCCTCCGAATCCTTGCTAGCTGCCCACTAATGGTGTCCTCTACTATAGGGGAGTCCAATGCAAAAGACTAGGCTCAATTTGGAGTTGATTTGGATATTTGGGGAGGAGTTGAGGAAGAACACTAAAAGAGGCAATTCAAATGATTAAAAAATATGCTAAAGGTTAATGTGTTGTATTTATAGAGGGGGAGATGTTTGATGGCTACCATTAGGTTAGGGTTAGGGTTTAGGATGAGTAGTCAAGGCTTCTCCAACAATTTCTAGCCAATCTAAAGGCTCACAATTAAAGTAACATTTCTTAACCTTTAGCCTAAAATATCCTACTAACAAATATCTAGATATTAACCTAATTTGATTACTTAGTTTGAAACCATCTAACTTAGTCTCTATGGTCATGACTATCATCTAGATTAGGCTCAACTTCTAGGTCAAGTCTTAACTAATAGATTAGCACAATGTTTAATTTACACAATTTACAATTTCACAAAATTGTCAAAATGACCAAAATACCCTTAGGCTAAAACTAGTAATTAGTCATCCTAATTACATAGCTAGGCTCCCTTGGTCATGGTTAGTCTCTGGGCTTAGCCAACTCTAGGGTTACACTAGTCAATCATCAAAATCATAAGTCGTGGTTTAAATAGTTTTAAATTAACTAAAAATCACCAAAAATCATAACATGGTTTAAATATTATTATTAAATAATTATAATTATAAATTTTTAAAATTACCCTTATTTTAGAAACTGGGTACTACAAGTCTATCCTCCTTAGAAGAATTTCGTCCTCGAAATTAAGATGGTCGTACTCCTTCTAGGTCAACCACCCCCAATAATCACAGTCTCAATCATACAGTCCGATAATCATATACGTCTGTCCAAAATCATGATACTCAGAATCTTTGTCATACAAGTAAGCAAGGCTACGATATTCACAGAGTCCTCGACTAAGGTACATACCTCTAGAATCATGGTATTTAAAATTTTTGCATTGTCGCATGCTTGGTCGCGAAAATCTTAAATTTCCACACCCGAGAAATACGTCCAAAATCTGACTATATGTCCTCACTATGCCAGCTATCATGACTATAGAAGACTCTAGATCCCATAATCGAGGCGACCTAGTGTGAAACCTATATTTTTGTAATTAATTATTATTAGTGTTTTAGTGTGATAATTAGTATTTCTAATTATTATTATTATTATTATTAAATATTTTTGGGTGCAAATTATTTCAAAATTATTAACAACATGGACTTTTGATTTAAACCCAGACCCGAGTCCAAACCCAGACCCAGGCCTGAGCCAAACCCAATCCCATTCCTCTCTTTCTTAAAATCTAATTTTTTAACTAAAAAAAAATGAATTTGAGCTGGTCCAATTTGGACCAGCAACTCACCCCCTTATTTTCGTAACTCCTCAAACCCCTCACAGCTATAACTCCCCAATTTAACTCCTTCTTAAAAACACCACGACCTTTCATTCTCCCCACGTCCAGGAGAACCAACTCCCTTTATTAACTCCCCACCTCTTCCCACTTCTTCACGAATTAATCTGTAGATTAAAAACTCTCTTCTCTCCATAATCCACCAACCCCACTCTCTTTATTCACAGGAGAACAAAAATTCCTCTCCCAACTACTCCAACCCAAACCCCCTCCCGTGCGGCAGCTCCACGCCCGCGGCCGCCCCTGGCCTGCCGACCGCCGAGCTCGCGAGCCCCTGGCCGCACTTCCCCGACAGCGCCGCCGACCAGCGCCCCCTCGCGCGCTCCGCCAGAACCGCAACCCCCGTGGCCAGGCCCCGACTCCGGCGACCCCCGCCGGCGTTTCCCCTCTCCCCCGGCCAGCGTCGGCCGACCACCCGTCGGCGCCATCTCCGCCCGTCCAGCCCGCGTGCCACCCTCGAGCCGCGTCCCCTCGGCCTGTCTCTCCGGCGACCCCGAGGCCAACCGCCCCCTTGCTCGGCGAATCCCGTTTCCCCGTGCGGTGCCCCTTCGGCGTTCCCTACCGATCCAGGTCAGAACCCTTCGAGCTTCTCTTTGGCTGATCTCTCTTTGGCCAGCGTCCGCTGCCCTTCGTCGCAGCGTCCTGGTCAGTTCCCTTTGGCGAGTTTTCCCTTGCTGGTTCCCCGTCGTGCCTAGCTTCTGAGTTTTTGGTGTCCTTCGACGTCGCTGCGGATTTCAGCGTTGGTTTCGGGAATACGTTGCTGTGCTGGATCACATTTCTTTCTTTATTTTTCATCTGAGAGCTCTAGCCGAGCAACCCGAGGTATAATCCCCCTGTCCCGCTATTTTATTATTTTGTCGATGATGAAATGGTCCCCGATTCCCTTTAGGAATTCGGTTTTAGCGACGTCGTAATTTTTGGGACTTTCGAAAAAGTCCTGTGAGTTATTTTGGATTCCCGGAATATTTCGGGAATGGTTTTTGGTGTGTTTTAGTTTTCCGGAATTTTCCGGGAACGTTATGTGATTTGTGGAATTGAAATCGGACTTCCGAAATTATTTCGGGTCGTCCCGATTATGCTGTGGATTGGTTGTGGATATTATATATATATAAAAATGCGGGTTTTTCCCTGGTTTGGGACTTGCAGGAATTATCGGCGCCATTTTTCCAGTTTTTGGGTTGACCAAAAACAGAGGAGATGCTGCCCGATTTTTCCGTAAATCCTGAATTAATTTAAAATTGAATTTAAAATGATTTTCGGAATTTATTCGATATTTGATTTTTGGGTGACGACTGTATCGGTCAATGGACCCGGCTAAGTGCAAACAATACCGGCCCCGCCCGGACGTTGAGACAATTAGCCAAAATGAGGATCGGACCATATCTGAGACTTATGATTTACTTTATTTTTATATTTAAATTCTGTTTATATTTAATTTTCTATTTCAGTTTAGGACTAACGGCAGTTTATCTTATTTCAATTTATGTAAATAAATTGTAATGGGCATAAGCCCAGCTGGCTGGTCTGTGACTGTAATAGCTTAGATTTCCTGTCTTTTTCTGGTTTTTCGAGTTTTTATTATTTAACGATTAAAATAATTAAAAAGTATTTTTGTATAAAATTAATTATTATTTTCTCACCTAAAAATTGACAAGTTTATTAATAATTAAAAATCACGCATTTCTCACTAAAATAAGAAAAACTAGCTTTATATTTATATTTATAGAAAATTACCAAGTTTTCATAAATAATCTGGTATTGACGAAGTTTTCCGAATTCAAAACATAAAATGATCTTTTTCCCTCGTACTAAATCAACGCACAAATAATCGTGTTTTCGTGTTTTGTTAATTAAAAGAATTAAAATTGGACTAGGACACAAATAGAGATTTCAACTAGCGTAGCTAGATTGGCAAACCTGGAATCTGAGTCAAATTCTCAATTGTAGGGTTTCGAGGACTGTACTAGCATCACCCCGGAATCAACAAATGAATCCAGTCAATAAAACAAAGGCAAGTATAGTTTGTGTTGGTTTTGCAGTTATTTTAATAATCGTTTTACTGCAAGTTTAAACCACGATGCAAACACAAAACTCTCTCGGAGAGTACTGACTGCAACTACTGTACTGATTGGGGACTGGGGGAGTAGTGTAATAAGTATGACCACATTCAAAGTATTATACTGACTGTGTTAGCTTACCCCTCATACACACGGGGATAAGCCATATCGTATCAATAGGATACAACTGTACATCCCAAGCCGGTCATATTCATTGCCTATTCAAATCACACTGTTTTACTGCTGAAAACTGGTCATTTCTAAATTGTTTAAAAGTGCATAATTCTATTATTTATTTTAACTGTTTAAAATTAGCATGAATTGTACTTTGCTCCCTCCTGACTAGAGACCCAACATTTTAGGTATCACTGATGAGGATTTGTTCCGCAATATTTTTCGAGGTTCCAACTAGAGGACGATGATCTCGAGACTGATGAGCTGGTTGCCTAGAATTTTCTTCTTCTTTTATAATTCATGATGTTTGTGGAAATAATGTATCTCAGATGTATCTTTCTTTTTATTGTAAAAAGTTTTAAACTATTCGAATTATTAAAGTTGTGGCAATTAGACTGTGTTGTTTTATTTACCTGCATGAGTGATACAGCTTACTGCCGCCGTCTCAACAACGGTGCAGGCTGGGCATGATCCGATTCGACCTAAGTAATTGGGACCGGGTCGTGACATGTTTTTAGTGGTGGCCCATGCAGGTCTGAACAACAACTTAGGAAAACATATTTAGAAATAATTAGAACACTAGAACATCAAGTTGCAACATAGGACCGAAATATATTATAAATAAATAATTTTGTTTGATTATAGACTGGTAGGATACCTTGCTTATGTTTGCATCCTAAACCTTCCAGAGAATGACCATTGACAAAGACCAATCCTGCTGGCGATGAGGTGTCATCTCCGGATCATACCCCATCTCCTCAACCAAGTCCAGGGTCTTTTCTCTCGCGGCTGATTGACCGTCCCCATAATACATCCAGTGAAGTTTTACTACACTGGCGATTCCTATCTCTTCTCAAACTTGTATTTCCTTGGTGGAGTACCCATTTCTGTTGCTCCACCAGTACCAGCAAACACCTCCCAAATGGTTGTCCTATTTCAAGAAATCCCGGAGTTCCAGAAAGCTCAAGATGAAGCCCAGCAGGAACAGATGAATATCACGAGAGAAGACATGAAGAACGTCAATAATGTAGCCTTAACTATCTTAAACCAATTTGGAGCGGAACCTCGTCCTAGGAGGGATACCCCTGAATCTAGAAGATATTTGAGCCCTATCCGGCAGTCATATCGTAAGAAGCTATTGGCTTGTGACTACTGCAAGAGGCCTGGTCATCTAGCCGTTAGTTATCGCAAGAGATTGGGACAATGTTTGGCATGTGGATCCGCTGAACATCGGGTAAAGGACTGCCCCTTATCTTTCCATCAAACCAGAGCATATATCCCAGCAACACCTGTTAGGCCACAACCTAGGGACTCTCTTCCTATCCAGCAGACCCTGCCTCCTACAATAAGGCATGATGCATACTCAAGGTTCATAGAAGATGAAGCAGTTGGAGACTGCTCATGCAAAAGCCAGAACCATGAAGAATAGTACCTAGGACTGCTGAATAGCATTATCAATTGTTGTAACCGGATGTCCTTAGAATAATCATGAGAGTTTTTGCTGTAATTCTCTACATGAATAAATTCTTAGTTACACCTTTATGGCAGATGTTTTCCTGATAGTCTTCCCAGATTATCCCAGATCTAGACATAGGATTCACCATTGACCTAGTCCCCGGCTCTTTCCCTATTTCTAAAGGATGTTACAGAGTCAACCCGAAGGAGGCCAAGAAGATGAAGGACCAGATCAATGAAGGCTTTATGATTTATTCAGGATGGAATTTCACCTTAGGGAACACCTATCTTGTTTGTGCCCAAGAAGGATGGAACAACGGATGTGCATCGATTACCAGACACTAAAGAACAAGTACCCTCTGCCCGGATCGAGGATCTGTTTGTTAGGGTGTTTCGAAGTTTGACTTAAGATCTGACTACCATGAAATCAAAGTCAGGAAGGAGAACATTTCCAAGACGGCGTTCAAACACCAAGTATGGGTAGTTTTCTTTGGTCATGACGTTGGACTGAAAAATGCTCCTGCTGTGTTCATGAATCTCATGAACAGAGTTTTTCATGAGTATTTAAATCAATTTATCTTCTCCATAGATAACATTCTGATATATTCGAAGACTGAAGAAGAGCATGAAGAACATCTGAGGAAAGTTCTGGAAACTTTGAAGAAAAGAAGTTTTATGGTAAGTTATCTGAACGTGGATTTTCTTTGACAAGGTGGATTTTTGGCCATGTTGTCAAGAGAAGAAATTTCAATGGAAGATAGCTGCTGTTGAAAAGTGGTATACCCCAAGTTCAATTCGGAAGTTTCTTGAACTTGGCTGGCTACTATCAGAAGTTCGTGAAGGATTTTGCCAAGATTGCTGAGCCGATGACGAAGCTCACTTGGAAGAATGAAGAGTTCATCTGGACGAAAGATTGCCAGGCGGCATTGAGGAGCCGAAGAAGAGACTTACCACTACACCAATCCTTGCGCTACCCGCAGGAACCGGTGGTTTCTCAATTTATAGTAATGCCTCTGGAAAAGGACTGGGTTGCGTTCTTCAACAACATGGGAAAGTAATTGTTTACAAATCTAGACAATTATCCCACACCTAATTTGGAATTTGCTACAATTATCTTTACTTTGAAGCTATGGAAGCATGATTTTTATGTAAAGGGAGTGAAATATATACAGACTACAAAAGTCTGAAATATGTCTTCACTCAGAAAGAGCTGAATGTTAGACAAAGAAGATAGCTGAAGCTGATGAAGGATTTCAACATCGACCCACTATACCACCCGGGTAGGACTAATGTGGTCGCAGATGCACTTAGTCGATACCCTATGGCGATGTTTTGGCCAAGGAGTGGCACCTACTAGAAGGCGTCGAGAAGCTTGGACTGGAGGTTATACTATCTGGAGATAGAAGGACGGAACTGGATGCTGATTCAGTATTGATGAAGTTCGAGGCTGATGGACAAAATCAAGAGGACGTAGTTTCAAAACGAGGCATTTTGCAGGCTTAGAGATCAAGTATTGGCAGGAACACTTGAGGGTTTCTAAACTGATCAGCAGTGGAACTCTGAAGAATGGTACGAGACTTTGCGTATCGGCTGACAAACGGAGGAACAAGTTGATGAAAGAAATGCATCAGTCGCAGTATTCCATATATTCAGGAGCTAATAAGATGTATCGGAATATGCCTCAATTGATTGGTGCTATGGAATAAAGAAGGACAATTCCAGGTATGGGATTAGATGTGAATTTGTCAACATGAGTAATTTAGCAAGAGAACAACAAGTTTGTTGCAGCCGCTGGACAATTCGGAGTGGAAGTAGAAGCATATAACAATAAACTTTGAGTAAGGATTGCCTTGTTCCCAAGGAGGGAAGGGCACCAATTGGATTATAGTAGACCGACTGACTAAGTCAGCACACTTTATTCCCTTCAAGGTTAGTTTATTTACCGAGAAGTTGGCAGCACTGTATGAGAGGCACCCCTACCAGATTTATGGAGTACAAACCGGCAGACAATCAAAGAAGATAATCCAGATGCTTGAAGATATGTTAGATCTTGTGTTTTGGAAATTGGAGGATCTTGGAGAAGATCATTTAAATTGGTAGAGTTTCCTTACAACAACTACCAAGTTAGCATCGTCAATCAGTGGAGTTTGAAGAAGGTGATAGCGTCTTTTGTGACGATTTTCTCCTACCAGAGGAACGATCAGTGTTAGCAGAGCAAGAAAGTTGAGGCCAGGTACATCAGGCCATTTGAAGTTTTAAGACGAGTTGGAAGTAGCGTACCGGTTAGCTCTATCAGCTAATCTTGAGAGTGTGCAACGTCCCCTACGTATCACAGCTCAGACGCTACATTCCGGATCTGAGTCACATATTGGATAATTCAGAGCTGAAGATTGGACTCAACCTTTCAGAGCCAGAGAAACCAGTTGCAAGTGTAGTCAGAGGTGAGAAGAAGATCAGAATTTGAGCCATCACGTAAACTCCTATTCCTTATCTTTTCGTTCTAAACTTGACTGATGCCGCTAAGTTAGTCTAGTTTTGCAAGCTGTCTCTTTTTCAAGCTTGATCATGACGGTATTTTATTGGGTGCACCCACTAAAATATTGTCTAATCAGGACCGGTGCATGATGGTCTGATCAACCTCGTGTACTTTGGTTTGCTTTTGTATTTTTCTACATGGATGATATCATAAATGAAACTTGTTCCTAAACCGTCTCATCCATGACTGCCTTGGAAATTCTTATTGTTGGACCTGAGTTACGGGCATAGTACTCGTACCTGTTTGAATCTTCTACCCTGCCTTTAATTTCAAGGACAAAACTTTCTAAGGAGGAAAGATTGTGAAACCCATATTTTTGTAATTAATTATTATTAGTGTTTTAGTGTGATAATTAGTATTTCTAATTATTATTATTATTATTAAATATTTTTGGGTGCAAATTATTTCAAAATTATTAACAACATGGACTTTTGATTTAAACCCAAACCCGAGTCCGAACCCAGACCCAGGCCTGAGCCAAACCCAATCCCATTCCTCTCTTTCTTAAAATCTGATTTTTTAACTAAAAAAAATGATTTTGAGCTGGTCCAATTTGGACCAGCAACTCACCCCCTCATTTCCGTAACTCCTCAAACCCCTCACAGCTATAACTCCCCAATTTAACTCCTTCTTAAAAACACCACGACCTTTCATTCTCCCTACGTCCAGGAGAACCAACTCCCTTTATTAACTCCCCACCTCTTCCCACTTCTTCACGAATTAATCTGTAGATTAAAAACTCTCTTCTCTCCATAATCCACCAACTCCACTCTCTTTATTCACAGGAGAACAAAAATTCCTCTCCCAACTACTCCAACCCAAACCCCCTCCCGTGCGGCAGCTCCACGCCCGCGGCCGCCCCTGGCCTGCCGACCGCCGAGCTCGCGAGCCCCTGGCCGCGCTTCCCCGACAGCGCCGCCGACCAGCGCTCCCTCGCGCGCTCCGCCAGAACCGCAACCCCCACGGCCAGGCCCCGACTCCGGCGACCCCCGCCGGCGTTTTCCCTCTCCCCCGGCCAGCGTCGGCCGACCACCCGTCAGCGCCATCTCCGCCCGTCCAGTTCGCGCGCCACCCTCGAGCCGCGCCCCCTCGGCCTGTCTCTCCGACGACCCCGAGGCCAACCGCCCCCTTGCTCGGCGAATCCCGTTTCCCCGTGCGGTGCCCCTTCGTCGTTCCCTGCCGATCCGGGTCAGAACCCTTCGAGCTTCTCTTTGGCTGATCTCTCTTTGGCCAGCGTCCGCTGCCCTTCGTCGCAGCACCCTGGTCAGTTCCCTTTGGCAAGTTTTCCCTTGCTGGTTCCCCATCGTGCCTAGCTTCTGAGTTTTTGGCTTCCTTCGACGTCGCTGCGGATTTCAGCGTTGGTTTCGGGAATACGTTGCTGTGCTGGATCTCATTTCTTTCTTTATTTTTCATCTGAGAGCTCTAGCCGAGCAACCCGAGGTATAATCCCCCTGTCCCGCTATTTTATTATTTTGTCGATGATGAAATGGTCCCCGATTCCCTTTGGGAATTCGGTTTTAGCGACGTCGTAATTTTCGGGACTTTCAGAAAAGTCCTGTGAGTTAATTTGGATTCCCGAAATATTTCGGGAATGGTTTTTGGTGTGTTTTAGTTTTCCAAAATTTTTTCGGGAACGTTCTGTGATTTGTGGAATTGAAATCGGACTTCCGAAATTATTTCGGGTCGTCCCGATTATGCTGTGGATTGGTTGTGGATATTTTATATATATAAAAATACAGGTTTTTCCCTGGTTTGGGACTTGCAGGAATTATCGGCGCCATTTTCCCAGTTTTTGGGTTGACCAAAAACAGAGGAGATGCTGCCCGATTTTTCCGTAAATCCTGAATTAATTTAAAAATGAATTTAAAATGATTTTTGGAATTTATTCGATATTTGATTTTTGGGTGACGACCGTATCGGTCAATGGATCCGGCTAAGTGCAAACGATACCGGCCCCGCCCGGACGTTGAGGCAATTAGCCAAAATGAGGATCGGACCATATCTGAGACTTATGATTTACTTTATTTTTATATTTAAATTCTGTTTATATTTAATTTTCTATTTCAGTTTAGGACTAACGGCAGTTTATCTTATTTCAATTTATGTAAATAAATTGTAATGAGCATAAGCCCAGCTGGCTGGTCTGTGACTGTAATAGCTTAGATTTCCTGTCTTTTTCTAGTTTTTCGAGTTTTTATTATTTAACGATTAAAATGATTAAAAAGTATTTTTGTATAAAATTAATTATTATTTTCTCACCTAAAAATTGACAAGTTTATTAATAATTAAAAATCACGTATTTCTCACTAAAATAAGAAAAATTAGCTTTATATTTATATTTATAGAAAATTACCAAGTTTTCATAAATAATCTGGTATCGACGAAGTTTTCCGAATTCAAAACATAAAATGATCTTTTTCCCTCGTACTAAATCAACGCACAAATAATCGTGTTTTCGTGTTTTGTTAATTAAAAGAATTAAAATTGGACTAGGACACAAATAGAGATTTTAACTAGCGTAGCTAGATTGGCAAACCTGGAATCTGAGTCAAATTCTCAATTGTAGGGTTTCGAGGACTGTACTAGCATCACCCCAAAATCAACAAATGAATCCAGTCAATAAAACAAAGGCAAATATAGTTTGTGTTGGTTTTACAGTTATTTTAATAATCGTTTTACTGCAAGTTTAAACCACGATGCAAACACAAAACTCTCTCGGAGAGTACTGACTGCAACTACTGTACTGATTGGGGACTGAGGGAGTAGTGTAATGAGTATGACCACATCCAAAGTATTATACTGACTGTGTTAGCTTACCCCTCATACACACGGGGATAAGCCATATCGTATCAATAGGATACAACTGTACATCCCAAGCCGATCATATTCATTGCCTATTCAAATCACACTGTTTTACTGCTGAAAACTGGTCATTTTTAAATTGTTTAAAAGTGCATAATTCTATTATTTATTTTAATTGTTTAAAATTAACATGAATTGTACTTTGCTTCCTCCTGACTGGAGACCCAACATTTTAGGTATCACTGATGAGGATTTGTTCCGCGATATTTTTCGAGGATCCAATTAGAGGACGATGATCTCGAGACTGATGAGCTGGTTGCCTAGATTTTTCTTCTTTTTTTATAATTCATGATGTTTGTGGAAATAATGTATCTCAGATGTATCTTTCTTTTTATTGTAAAAAGTTTTAAACTATTCGAATTATTAAAGTTGTGGCAATTAGACTGTGTTGTTTTATTTACCTGCATGAGTGATACAGCTTACTGCCGCCGTCTCAACAACGGTGCAGGCTGGGCATGATCCGATTCGACCTAAGTAATTGGGACCGGGTCGTGACACCTAGTCCATACGACTTATCTTAGAAGAAAATAAATCATAATGAACATCTGAACAAAATTTATCAACTACCAGGTACGGATAGAATCGAATTTCAAGACAGTTATAAGGGGGCAAACATGGAAATAGAATCGAAAAGATTGGAACTTGCAATCAGCTCTCCCTCTGCCTGTGCATCCTTGACTGTCATGGCAAAAGCTCGCCCCTGCTGGCCTCCCTTGGCCTGTTGCTGATGCTGGGCAAATCTCTGCTGCTGAGTCTGCAACGGTGGTCCCGTCTACTGTGCTGTCGGAGCTCTAGATCCTGCTACTGCCTGAGTCACTGGTGCCTTGTTACTGGGACAATCCCTACACTGATGCTCTCCTGAACCACAAATTAAACACAGGCCCTGCCTCTTCCTGCAGTCGCTCCATCGGTGACCTTGCCTCTTGCAGAAGTCACATATAAAGGGATGTTGCTGCCTGGTACCTGCTGATGAAGTACATGTCCCTGGCCCTGAAACGGCTGCTGAACTGGGGCACCCTGATCTGTACCCGGAACTACCCTCTCAACTGCTGTCATCGCCAGCTGGTAGGAGTTCTCCATACTCTGTCGTAGAACCTGTCTGAAGGTGGGATGCGTCAGCCTGATGCTGCTGTGCCTCTGCCTGGGCACTCCGGGTCTGCATCATCTGCTACAGAAGGGCCATCATCTGTTGCGCATCTGTCGGTAGCGGAGGTGGCGGTAGAAGTCTCGAAAATAACTATGGACGGTCTCGCAGCTGGAGGTGGAAGACCTCCTGGAACAGTCGCTGCTACTCCTGCCTGAAGGGCAGGAACTGAGGTGGCAGCTCCCTCGACTGCTACTCCCGTAGCCGGTGGTGGAAATCCTACTGGATCGGACCTCGCTAGAACAATACTAGATCCTGCTGCCTGAGCACGAGTAAGCGGCATCCTGAGGACATATTTGAAACAAGGAGATCAGTATGGCACATGATAAGGAAAATCAAGGAAGGACAATTAAATTCAGTTACAAGAAGAGTTGTCATGGAAATCAAAATATCAGAGTTTTTTTCTAAAATGTGATTGAGTAACTCTTTATACTGCCTAATCCTATATCCTAACAGCAGGCTCGTAGCAGCACTCTAAGTCGAGCACCACTACGAAATCGCACTAGTTGCGACTCTGACCTGCATGGACCACCACAAAAATGTGTCACGACCCGCACCCTGAGAAAGGGCACGAGAACGTGGGTACGTCCAGCCTACGCCGCAGTGTCGACGGTAGAACGTTGTATCGTTCGTCTATAACATCTAACATCAATATGATATAAACATATCATTTTCGCACGGAGGTATAATATAACATCTCAACTCTATATCTCAATCACAAGTCTAGGAAAGATAGAGCACGATATGGAATCAGTTAAAAGAAAGGAACTGAATATAAATAGAGTTATCACACCACACAAAGTAGATGTCCAACACAAATAAATACAAGTCCTAAAATATAACTAAGTCTCAACTAACAATCGGAACAATCCGATACAAATTGGAAACTATAAATACTAGACTAGACTAGGCACCCTCTACTGAGCTAGATGCTCCTCAGGCTCCTGAAGGTCACCCTCATGTGTCCCATAGAAGGTAGGGCAGTCATCATCATCATCTGTAATATTTTCAACAGGTCCAGTCAGGACAGGAGCGAGCACAATACATCTCACACAGTTCATAACATGTTAGGAAATATAAGCATGCAAAAAGTAAGATACATGAACTGTAAGAAGATGTATATGAAAACGAGAGAGAATTTATAACTAAAATATATACAGGATAAGTAAAACTGCAATACTAGTGATTTATAGCACAATATGGTTATGTAAACGGTTTAAGTTGCACAATAACAATAGGTCAAATCCATCATAACGTGAGTGTACAATGGAAGCGCACAATAGTCGTACCATAGGATTTGATTACATAACCATTCCTACTCACCCTCCCCAATCAATACACAAGGATCCAATCCAGTTACGCTACCTTGTACAATAGTCTCCATGAAGCTCATGTGATAATGAGAGTACAATATGCACAATGAGTATACATGAATAGGGATGTACAATAAATACAATATGTTCGTGAAACGCATATGACAATATGTATCTGTTGAACACAAAAGAGATAACATCGCAAGAGAAGATCCATATAGTACCAATCCGTGATAACAATCGTGCCAGTATCAAGTAAAGTAATCTAGAGCAAGAATATAAGTCCTGACAAATATAAAACGATCAGAGAATGTACTCGCCTGTCACCCTGAATGACTGATATGAATGGATGTCCGAACTAGTGTCACAGAGTCCTATTTAGAGTAAAACAGGTTAAGATGTGTTCAATATGTAATAATGAAAATTTGCAGTGCAAGCTACATGATTCTAAGTCAAACTAGGTCAAAGTTAACTCTTGGTCAACTTGGTCAACTGTCTAGGTCAAACTAGGTCACACTTGGTCCAATCAAGTCTAATCTAGGTTAAGTCAACTCTTGGTCAACTTTAGTCAACACTCTAGTCAACATGAAGTCAAACTAGGTCTACTAGTCCAATCTAGGTCAACCCTAGTCTAACTAGGTCAACGCCAAGCCAAGCCTATACCAAGCCTATGCCAAACCATATATCAATATCATATCTATATCTATATCATATCATATATATATATATATATATATATATATATATATATATATATATATATATATATATATATATATATATATATATTTTTATATATATATATATATATATATATATATATATATACATTACTAGTGTATATAGGCAAGCCTAAAGGAAAGCCTACCTATACCAATCCTATATAGAAAATATATATACCAATCAAACACATACATATCTCATATATATATCATATAAAACAAACACAAATTTAGAGAGGGGGGAAAGGGAAAAATGTGTGTGTGGGTGTGTATGTAGTGTCTATTTCCATGTGTGTGTAACCTAGATATAGGTGTCAACATATGCATAAATGTTTATGTGTGTGAATTTGTGTAGACAGTGAGTGAAAGAGAGAATGTGAAGAGTGTGTGTGTGTGGGATGTTAACAGGAATGAGGGTGGCCTCTGTGTGTGTGTAACAATGTAAATCAAGTCAAATTCCTAATCTATTCTCAGGTTACACTCTCAGTTTTCAAATGTCAAGAAAAGGGAAAACCCATTCTCAGGTTTCAGAAAACATTAACTGTCAAAACAACCTAGTTCATAAACTCACATCTCAGGAATTTGCAAGAAAGAAAATCTCTGATTTTGTATACATATAGCAACCATTTGAAAACAAGACTCAACCCAATATTGGAACCAAATCATGAACCCAAAACTCAGTGATTGTAATAAACAAATCTCAGTTATATACAAACAAACTCATGCTTTCATTCATTTCCATTTCAGTTTTCAGTTGAGGTTATCAATTTTGAAATGAAACTCAGGTTTACCTTTGAGTTCTCTGAAACACATGCAATGGCAGTTCAAAATACCAGTCCAAAACCAATTGAAAATCTATTTCCTAACACCAATCAATACACAACCATATCAGTAAACTATGACACAAGTAAATGGATTAATTTGGCTGTTTAAATCATTACAACAGTTAAAAATATACAATTAAAACTCAGGTTTCAAATTTGTAGAACTGTGTATCAGGCTTTTTAGGGAAATCATTAATTCGAATCAAATTAAACATCTAATTTATAATTAATAGGTTGGTAATCAGAGTACTACATGTGGATGTGTCTAGGTGAGTGCTCTCGTGTCCACACAAGCGGACACGAGGTGTCCAATCAAGTAGAAACACACACAGACACGTGCATACAGTACAGCGTCGTGCGGGCATGCCAGTGTCTCATGGACACGACACAGGTCGAACCAAGACACGTGCTCGTGTCCTGACAATCGCTAGGGATAGAGCTACATGCTCGAGTCCCTGATACGACACCATAACGTGTCCTGGTGGGACACGAAGCCCGTATCAGAGCGAAAATTTTCTCGCGTGTACGTGTGTGCGCGACAGTACAGGATCCGTGTGAGATCGAGAACTCCCTCGATACTCAATAATTTCACCTAAAATTTTATGGGTGGTCTGACAGTCATGGCACCCACGTGTACACCAATTTTGGTGTGTCGAAGTGTCGTATACAGTAAGATAGGGAACCCGAGCAGCAGGACACAGCACGGGGGTGTCGTGCAGCGTGTTCGTGTCCATTTTGGACACGGACACGAGTCCAAATCCTGCTCAATCAGTGGGGAAATTAAAGTACACATATAGGGCTATATTTTTGTTCAATTAGTTTTGCAAATTACTAATTTTTAATTCTATGTGACATCTCATCGAACACAAGTTTAAAAACACCGATACGTGTCCGATACGGACACGAAATGGACCCGAACTCCTGCCAAACTTGGGCCACACCTAGGGAAACCCTAAATGAATGCATCCATGGGAAGAAATCTAGAATTTGAATAGGCTTGATGAGTTTTACCTATTGAGGGTGAAACCTCAATTTAAAGCTATTTGAATGAGGGCTCTTCTACAACTTGCGACGATCCCGAGCCTCCGAATCCCTGCTAGCTGCCCACTAATGGTGTCCTCTACTATAGGGGAGTCCAATGCAAAAGACCAGGCTCAATTTGGAGTTGATTTGGATATTTGGGGAGGAGTTGAGGAAGAACACTAAAAGAGGCAATTCAAATGATTAAAAAATATGCTAAAGGTTAATGTATTGTATTTATAGAGGGGGGATGTTTGATGGCTGCCATTAGGTTAGGGTTAGGGTTTAGGATGAGTGGTCAAGGCATCTCCAACAATTTCTAGCCAATCTAAAGGCTCACAATTAAAGTAACATTTCTTAACCTTTAGCCTAAAATATCCTACTAACAAATATCTAGATATTAACCTAATTTGATTACTTAGTTGAAACCATCTAACTTAGTCTCTATGGTCATGACTATCATCTAGATTAGCTCAACTTCTAGGTCAAGTCTTAACTAATAGATTAGCACAATATTTAATTTACACAATTTACAATTTCACAAAATTGTCAAAATAACCAAAATACCCTTAGGCTAAAAACTAGTAGTTAGTCATCCTAATCACATAGATAGGCTCCCTTGGTCATGGCTAGTCTCTGGGCTTAGCCAACTCTAGGGTTACACTAATCAATCATCAAAATCACAAGTCGTGGTTTTAAATAGTTTTAAATTAACTAAAAATCACCAAAAATCATAACATGGTTTAAATATCATTATTAAATGATTATAATTATAAAATTTCAAAATTACCTTTATTTTAGAAACTGGGTGCTACACTTGACCCTGATTTTGTGTACACTTATCACTCACCTATCTACACACATGTCCCTGTTGAATTCTGAAAACCTAAACCTCTGTTAACCCATGTTACACATAACCTGAACACACACATTGGCATGTTGCCTGAGCTTACACTCTTCACATTGCATTCTTTACACTCACACATTGCCTAACATTGATACCTTACCTATACACTTTGATGCCTTTGCATCCCTCACTCACCCATGTGCACATTAACTGAAAACTGTGTTAACTGAGAATTAACACCCTATAGCCTATGTTCTCTATCCCACACCTTACACAAAATTGAGATGCACTTATTCTCTAACACACACCACTGCCACCACATGTACACACATACTTTCATTTTCCCTTGCTTGACACTCATGAGACCACACACTTGTACCACTAAACCTTCACATCTCATGACCCCTTTATGCATGTCTGAACTTTGCCTAACATTAACCCCATTTGACACTAATGGCTGAACCTATGTGATCCAATACTGCTATGAAACCCTCATACATGTTATCCCTCGTGTCATATTTCAATAAACCCCCTTGCATGAATACAATGTAACCCCTTAATATTATATGTAATATATATATGTAATATGTGTGTATGAATAAACATGTGAATATATATATGTATGTGGGCATATAGTTATAGATGAATTTCCTATATATAAGTATGCCTTATACACAGTGAGTATATATGTATGTATATATGTAAACATGTATGTTGGATAACTTGTGTGGCCTTGTGATTGTATATGATGCTAGCCTAGGCTTGGTTAGGCTTAGTGAGACTTGATTGGGTTAGGAGTGACCTAGTTGACCTAGTTTGACTAGTGTAGTTGACCAGAGTTGACCAAGAGTTGACTTTAGTCTAGTTTGACCTAGACAGTATGCAGATGCATTGTACATTTTATTTATCATCCCATGTATACATCTTGACTTGTGTTGCTCTAAATAGGAGTCAGATACCTCATCTCGGACAGTATATTCTCATAGATATTCAGATACCAGGCGAGTACATTCTCTGATCATTTCATAACTTGCTTAGGATTATATTCCTGCTCTAGATTACCTTATTTGATGCTGTCACGATATTATCACAGATTGGTACTATATGGATCCCTACATGAGATGTTATCCCCCTCGGGAGCATCAGATACTTCATGTCATGTGTTTCATGTACATCATGTATTCCTCGCTCTCATGTTATTCATGTTTCTCATGTACTTCATGCTCGTTCATGCATGCTCGTGTACTCTCATGTGCTCTCATGTTCGGTCATATTTCTCATGTATAACCTATATTTCATGTGTACCCCTTCATGGGCCTTCATGTGGAATTCATGTGCACTCAGTTCTGAGCCCTCATGTATACTTCATGTACACCCATCTATGGGCTTTCATGCGAAAATCATGTACGTAACATAACTTGTCTGGATCATTTTGTATTGATTGGGGTATGGGGGAGTATAAATAGTCATGTGAACAATTTCAAAGTAGTATAACCATGTGCGCCTCTTTAGTATATTCATATGCAAATCCAGCCGTTCACATGTCGACTTTGTACTCTAAATCACTATTTACTGATAATTCTCTACTTATAGTAGATATTTTTTTACAGTTCTCTCTTTTACATCATGTACATTCTTTCAATTTTATGTATCGTACTCTCTTGCATGTTTATATTTTCTAACCTGTTATGATCTGCGTGAGATGTATTATGCTCGCTTCTGTCCTGACTGGATCTGTTAAATTTTTTACAGAGGATGATGAGGAACCCTGCACCCCTTACTATGGAGCTTGCCTAGATGACACTCGCGACCTGGACCCTTAGGGAGGTTCAGACAGCTGCTGAGGATGATCCCCATGCATAGTGTAGATAGTCTAGACTGTTCTTCTTTTCATGTTAGTTGTTGTCTTTGATTTCAGAGTTGTATTATTATAGAGATGTTGAGACTTGTGTTGTTAACTTTGATTTATTTCATTTCTGTTGTACCTCAGTTTTGAGGATTTTCTTATCTATTCTATCGTGCTATATTCTACCTCTAGATTGTGATTGAGTTGTACCTTCTGTGATTTGGCCTCCTTTTAGAAAGTATTTTATATTGTGTTAGTTATAGTTTATGACCTAGAACAGCGTTCTACCGTCGACACTGCGGCGTAGGCTGGACGTTGTTACGTACTCGTACCCTCATAGTGGGTGCGGGTCGTGACACATTTTTAGTGGTGGCCCATGCAGGTCGATTTTGTGTAGTGATATTCGAACTAGAGTATCACTACAACCTGCTGTAGGATTAGAATTATTTTGAGGTACTCAATCACATTAGGAAAAACTCTTAACTGAATTCCTGCCATCTAAATTTTTGTCGAAGATTGCTTCCTTGAAATAATTGTCCTCCCTTGAATTATCGTTTCTATCTCAATATTGATTCCTTGTTTGATCTGTCTCCAGGATGGTGATTGAGACACGATCGCATCGCTTGGGCTCAGCTGACGCTGGTGAGAGGTCTGCCACCCCTCACCCGATTGTGGATGCTGGGACCACAGCACCCCCTATTTCTGCTCATATAAGAGCGTCTGCAGCTTTTGAAAGTGCACCTCCACCAGTCCGAAGGTCTTTTCCCGTCATTTTGGATATGTTCCAGCAGTAGTTACCTTCAGGGATAGTGGATGCGGCTCAGATGTTTATCCTTTTCCAGCGATTCCTGGAGACTCAGCAGCAGATGCAGCTGAGCCGGTCTGCTAATTTTCGACAGAGCATACAAGATACTCACCAGTTGGTCAGGACGACAGTAGAGCTGGTGGCTGCTCAGCCACTGGGAGGTCAGATGCAGCAGTATCAGTCAAAGACTTCAGACATCCAATCCTTTAAGAAGATGGGACCCCGGGACTTCAAAGGTACAGAGGGCATCATATACGCTAACGATTGGATAGAGCATATTGAGGAGATATTCCGATTGGCACAGATACTAGCTGGATTACAGATCGAGGCAGCAGCCAGTCAGATGCAGGACTTGGCCCATACTTGGTACCAGACGGACCCGAGGGTTGGTACAATCGGTCAGACTTGGGCAACCTTCAAAAAATTGTTCAAGGAGAAATTCTTTTTCGATACAGCACTCGGTGCCTTGGAGGTGCAGTTTGAGAGTTTGGTTCAGGAAAACCAGCCCGTTGAGGAGTACGTCGGAGAGTTCTGCCATTTGAGTAGATTTATTGGGGATCTTACTGAGGCCGAAAAGACGAGGAGGTTCCGTAAGGGCTTGATCAGGGAGGTGAGGTCGTATACCAAGAGCAGCCGCGATGCCACTTTCGAGTAGATTCTGGTAGGAGCCATGACAGCGGAGGACGATCTTGGGCTAAAGCAGAAGAGGACGTAAGATACTCAGGGAGCTAGTGGCAGTGCGGGCCTGGCCAAGAGGCCCCACTTACAGATTCAGCAGCAGTATCCGCAGCAGATGCCCCACCTACAGATTCAGCAACAGTATCAGCAGCCGAGGGTCTACTTTCAGCAGCAGCAATTTCAGGACCGTGTACCCTTTCAGCAGTCGCAGCAGCCACAGAGGCTACAGCAGGCCCCGGGACAGCAACTTGTTATCATTTGTCCCTTCTATAAGAAACCAGGACAAGATTGGGGCGAATGCCGGAAGAGGCTGGGCAGATGTTTACTTTACGGAGGATCCGATCATCGGCTGAGAGAGTATCCTGAGTCATTTGGACAGACAGTTCAGAAAGTAGGAGCTAGGGCTCCGGTGGGCCAGCAGAAGGGATTTCCCTTACCAACTCAGCAGCAGAGGTACATGCAGCATCAGCAGCAGGCCAGGGAAGGCCAGCAGGGGCGAGCTTTCGCCAGGACAGTCGAGGATGCACAGGCCATTGGAGATCTTGTTGCAGGTTTCGTTCTTCTCGATTCCATTTCCGTAATTACTTCTTATAACTGTCTTGAAATTTGATTCCCTCTATTCCTTGTTGATTGATCAATTTTGTCCTGTTGTCCTTTTGTTATGTTTGATTTTCTTCTGAGATAAATCATATGGGCTAGGTCACCTCAGTTATAGGATCTAGAATCTTCGATAGTCGTGTTAGCTAGCATAGTGAGGACATATAGTCGGATTTTGGACGTATTTATCGGGTGTGGGAATTTAAGGTTTTTGCTGTCAAGTATGCGGTAATACAAAAATTTTAAATACCATGATTCTAGAGGTATGTACCTTAGTCAAGGACTCTGTGATTATCGTAGCTTTGCTCACTAGCATGATGAAGATTCTGAGTATCATGATTTTGGACAGACGCATATGATTGTCGAACTGTGTGATTTGAGACTATGATTTTGGGGGTGTTTGACCTAGAAGGAGTACTACCATCTTAAATTTCGAGGACGAAATTTTTTTAAGAAGGGTAGACTTGTAACACCTAGTTTCTAAATAAGGGTAATTTTAAAATTTTATGATTTTAATTATTTAATTATGATATTTAAATAATAATATAATTTTTGGTAATTTTTAATCATTTTAAAACTATTTAAAAATCATGACTTGTGATTTTGATGTACAGCTAGTGAAACTCTAAAGACTGTCTGCCTTAGAGCCTAACCATGTGATTGGGATATTATTTATCATTTTTAGCCTAGGGATAATTTGGTCATTTTGACTTATTAGAATTATTTGATTAATTATTGGATTGATGGTTGTTGAATTTGACTTTTACTAGTTGTGACTTAAGAGACTAACCTAGATGTTGACCCTAGTTGTGGTGACTTAATTAGCATGGTGAGACCCTAGTCTAACTTAAGTCAACTCAAGTTAGGTCACTTAGGATCAAGTTTTAAATATGAGGATTGGTGATTTGGTTCATAGGCTTGAGACTTGTGAATTGATTTCATGACTAGTGCAACTTGGCCCGAAGCCCACTAGTGTAACCCTAGCCCTAATTTTATCCTTTATAACCAGCCACCTAGGGATTCCCAACCCTATAAAATCTTTCTTCCTATTGTTCTTGCCTCTTTTGTATCATTTCTCCATTTGGCAAAAACCAAGGTTTGTTCCCTTCTTCAAAATTCCTATTTTATTCATTTATCCTCCTTTTTCATCCTAGTCTTTTGCATTGGGTTTTAAATGATGTTTATGGACTGTTGGTGGAAAGCTATTTCAGTTTGAGATCAATTTGGGAGCATATGATGCACGACACGGGGAGAGATCTAGCCTGTACTGTACACGTACTGTGTGCACACACGTGAATTTGCATCTCTGATACGCACTCGCACACACGACACGACACCACGTTGATACGTTGCAGGCTCATGGACACGTAGACCTACCCTAGGCGAACACGTGTGCACGACCACGTGTCTCCACGTGGCCTGTGTCGTGTGCTAGACACGTGTGTACCCGTGCACGAGGCAGTCCTGTGCACAGACTCGTGTCTGTGTATTTTTGATGCTTGGACACGTCGTGTCCCACTTTGGGGACACGACTGTAACTCCCTGAATCATATTTGGTGAATTTTGAGATTTTTCTAAATTTTCTTTTGATTTAATATATTGTTTTCTTACGAAAATCTAATTTCGATTATTCCTAATTGATTTACCAATATTAAGATTGTTATCTTAATTTTCTAATTAATTTCATAGTTATTTATTGATCAATTCATTTGGAGAGTAAATGTTTTGCTATAATAAAAATGAATTTTTGTAGCTAAATGAATATCTATATGTAAGTATTTAATTTCATAGTAATAATCTTATTAATTTCTTAATAATATTATTTGAAAGACAAATAATATTATTAACTATTTTTGGAATTATTTATTAGTAAGTATTAAAGGAGAACTGGTTTTATTAACAGTTGGTAATTTTGTAATTGGGAAAAATCTGTTTAAAAAAATATGTTTGAATATTCGAATTTGAAAATCTGTTAAAACAGTTTTGTATTTTGGAAATCTGTGAAATATTTGAATAGTTGAAAATCTGTTTTATATTTGAAATCTGTTAGGATTAATATTTGAAAATCTGTTGAAACCATTTTGAATTTGAAAATTTTGTTATTGACTTTTACTAATAAACCCCATATCTACTTTTATTTACAATACTGCCATTGTAAAGACCCACAGATCTACTTCTAATTACTACTGTGCCACTACATATTTTATTATAAATACTGTACAATACATAATATTTTATTATTATTATTATTCTGACACACTGTCAGTATACATCACAATTTCTCTCTTTACTCTCTCTCCTCTTTGGCCACTCCGGCCACCGAACACCGCCGTGCGCCGCCACAGTTCTCGCCGGAGACTCCCCATCTCCGCCACCAGTGCCGGAGCATCACAATTGTTCGCCCAGACGACCGAGCGCCTCCGCCACCAGATCTCTCTGCCACCGCTTCGTGGATCGAGCCTCCTCGCTGCAGGAGACCACCACTTCGTGGACCGAGTGCCTTCGAGAACCGAGGAATACTCGTCATCGACTACCAGATCAGCCGCTCGTCGACGACTCCTCGAAGTTCGAGCGGCCGAGCTCGTCACCGACGCCGCGGGATGTCAACCCCGAGTCGCCGCCGAAGAAGCTCCTCGACGCCTCTTTCTGACGCGATGCCGTTCGAAACCAAGGTGAGCAGCACCGTTCTCGTTCCGATCAGTTCATTCATTGTCCTTCTTCATTTTCTTGTAATCTAGGTTTTAGTTGTGATAGAGAGGAAGAAGATGAGTGAAGAGTGGGTTCGGCTGTAGTGTGAATAGAGTGGGTTCGGCTGTAGTGTGAATAGAGTAGATGAAGAAGAAGTGGGAAGAAGAAGTCGAAATGGGAGGGTGAGATGGGGACTTAGGTGCGGCTGTGAGAAAAGAAGAAGTGAGGAAGAAGAATAAGTGTTCGGCTGAGTTGTAGTGTATGGGAAGGAGGCTTTGAATAGAAGCATTTAATGGAGAGAGAATATTGCGTGTATGTGTGTATTTGTACCTAAGGTTAGTAATGGCAGGTGGGTGCTAGATGTGACATAGTTTGTAATAGAGTTAGATTTGAGAGTAATGGTGGAGAGAGAGTAAGGTTTTCTCTGCTCTTTCTCTTTATGCTCTTCCTTTCTTGTTATATGTATTGATAGTAGATTAGGAAGTTGATCCATGTGAGCAATAAAGAGTGGAGAGGGAGTTATTCTGGCCATGTGATTTCTTGGAACCCGAGAGGTCAGCTGCTCTCTAATTTCGAAGGGGCTGTTGGTTTGACTCTTCAAACATTGAAGAGTCACTATGGGTGTAGCTGAGAATTGAATAAAGTTAGGTTGGGATGTTAGAACAACAGCAAGTTGTTAGGAATTGCAACAGTATAGGTCAGGTGACTGGGCTCAGTTCATGGATTAGTGCATGGGCCCGACAGTTGGAAATAATTTTACAAATGAATTATTTTGGGCTGGGCTTTGGGAATTTTGTGAGAATTTTTAGTGATAGTTAGATGTTGGGTTTAATTCTCTTGAGTTGTAAGCAATAGAAATGTTAGGCCAGTGAAGGGAATAATGGCAGTTGCTTGGGCTGAGTAGGAAAGTGAGTAGTTGGGTTGGGCCTGCTATTTGGACTTAAACTACTTTTACTAAATGTTATTTCCTTGATTAATTATTGTCTAAATGATTCTATTTTTTTTATACCTTGCTAGTAAAATGTTCTAATAATTTATAAAATATAATATGTATTTTTCATTAGCATTTATGGTGACTAAAATTATAAAATAAATAAGTATTTCCTAAAAATGAAATGTTTTCATAGTATTTATTTGATTAGCATATCTAAAATTTCTAAGTATTACTTGTTATAAATATTGAAGCATATTAACAAATGTTTACTTATAAGATTTTACTAAAACAAATTCGTATTTTTAATTATTATTACTGTGCAAATTATTTCAAAAGGATTTTATCTAACTAATATTATTTTGCTAATAAAATGTTTCTAAAAATTTCTAAAATCATATAGTATATATTTTTATTGGTATTTATATTGATTAAAACTATAATATTTTCCAAATATTATTAGCTAGAATGTTCCATTAGCTAAGTTAGTGATATAGTTGGCTAATGCCTTTATTTCAAAACCCTAATAACTTGTACAAATATTACCAGGTGATTTACAACCATACTGTATTACTCCCGTGCTTCCAAGGCGAGGCAAGTACACTGACTCGACTTGTACTTTGTACTTCTGTCTTACATTCATGTGCCATGTTCTCATATCGGACACGAGATACACACGATTGTCTTGTACATTGTTCATTGCTTGTGAGTCATTGTTTATTGCGGAAATTGGGGGAATATTAGCTTTTGTGTGACCACACCCAACATAGGTATTGTGGATAGCCTAATCGTACACTTCACGTACGATGAAGCCGGACCTTATAGAATTGATTGACTCATTGACTCATTGATTGATTGTGCTCCTAAGTTGGTCACACATTAGTTTAATATTTCAAATTGTCACACTTGCATATTTATTGTCGTGTTCATTGCCTTGTACATTGATAGCCGTATTCATTGTCTAGCATATTGATTGTCGTCCATTGCCTGCAGTTTTATATTTTATTTCTAGTACCGTAGTTTCACTTCCATTTCTGGTATTCTGGTTGCACCTTGTATTCTGTATTACAGATTACATTGTATATTGTCTTGTCGGGGTTGTACTTTGCTCTTTTCTTGACAGAATACGTTGCAGGTGAGTGGGAGGCCACATGGAGCATGTGATTGCACTGGATATTGCAGCTTTTATTTTATTTATTTTATGGAGATTGTATTCTGGATATTCATTATTGTATATTTATTTTATTTGACCAGATTTGTCTCCGGTTGATTTTGTACTAAAATGACTTGATGGATATTGGTGATCATTTTGGGAACGTTATAAAAGCTGTGTATGTTTACATTGCATTATGACTTGGAGTTTTCCTTAGTACTGTACAGCTTACTTCGTCGTGTCCATCGGCGAAGGCTGGGCGTGTCCGACTCGTATCCGATTATTCGGGAGCAGGTCGTGACATGTTTTTAGTGGTGGTCCATGCAGGTCTATCCTAATGACACTTAGGCAATAAAGTATTATTGGAGGACCAGTGAAGCTAAGGAAAACTCATCACAGCATAGGATTCGTGGAAAATAGATTTGGGTATAGTTTTACTAAGTTGCTTATTATCCTATAGTTAGGCCTATCTAATCAATTTTCTGTTTTGCAGGGTGGTTTAGACACGCAACACTTTGGTTATCAATTTTCTTACACTTTAAACTTCTGAGGTTATTTTATATACATATTTTGCTAGTATAAATGTTTGATTACTAATAGTTGAGTTGTCTTTAGATTTTTCTTAGCACGTGAAATTTTCCTAAAATTTTCCTTATTGATTTTCAAGACTTTGTTTCCAATTCAAGATTTTATTCCCTATGGAGATTTGTTTTGTAGTCATTTATCTTAATGTTTGTTTTCTTATAAAAACTCAATGTTTTCTAAAGAGCAGATACTTACATCATTTTCTGTCATGATTATGACTTTTAGAGCTTATTTTGAATTTTCATAAACTCCTTTGAAATTCCTATGGATAAAGTTGAGAGAGTATTCGATGACCTATTATGGCGTGGCAGATGCGCACTGCAGTCATTTATCTGGATTACGGAGACCGCGAGTTCACAGCAGCCAGTTGCGCACTGGCGAGGCAGTAGCTCTAAGTCAAAGTAATTTCAGGTATTCATAGGTTCTCGGATATTATTGAGGCTATGTTCGAATCATAATATTTTAATCTCCTTAGTTGTTTTGATAATATGGATAAATTTGATAAAAATATTCAGTAAATTAATATTATTTAAATTATTGAGCCAAAGATTCATTGCAGCCAGATATATACTACACTAGCGGAACATGAACTCTAGGCAATGTGATTTCAGATATATATGATTTCCGGATACTATTGAGACTACATCCATGTTATATACCATGCTTGATCTCTTATCACCATTGACGGCCTTACTAGAAACTATCTTGATTTGTTTTAATTCTTGGCTTTATTTGAATGTCGTAGCAGTGAATCCAATTTTCAAAAATTATTTTGCTATCCTAGGTTCTCTATACAAAATGCTCTTGATTTTCCTTGAATTTATTATGATCGGGATAATGAACATACCTATATGAATTTGATTTCTGAATGATTTTGCCCTAAATAATTTTTGATCATGCTAGAATTTGATTGTGCTAGTCAAGTTCAAATTTTCAAAATCCTTTACTTTATTCTCAGTCGTAATATCTTTCTAGTTATCGCACTTATGATTTAATACTTGTAATAATTTTGATCATTTTAATCGTGTTTATAATTTTAGTCATAACCATGCTAGTTATTCCAACCGATTTTATTAGATTTAGATCATAATTTTAGGACTGTCATTTCGGTGCTATTATTTTTTTTACTATGCGTAAATTTTGATTTTCTCATGTTTAGAATTTATCATGCTTGGATTTTTAATTTTCATCATTTTTAGAAAATCGTAATTTTACTGGTTATATTAATTCGGATCATATGTTTAAATAATCATTTTCAAGTTTTCATATTTTGATCGTGCTTGTCGTGCTATTGAAATTTCGAGGACGAAATTTTTGTAAGGGGGTAAATTTGTAACTCCCTGAATCATATTTGGTGAATTTTGAGATTTTTCTAAATTTTCTTTTGATTTAATATATTGTTTTCTTACGAAAACCTAATTTCGATTATTCCTAATTGATTTACCAATATTAAGATTGTTATCTTGATTTTCTAATTAATTTCATAGTTATTTATTGATCAATTTATTTGGAGAGTAAATGATTTGCTATAATAAAAACAAATTTTTGTACCTAAATGAATATCTATATGTAAGTATTTAATTTCATAGTAATAATCTTATTAATTTCTTAATAATATTATTTGAAAGACAAATAATACTATTAACTATTTTCGAAATTATTTTTTAATAAGTATTAAAGGAGAACTGGTTTTATTAACAGTTGGTAATTTTGTAATTGGGGAAAATATGTTTTAAAAAAATGTTTGAATATTCGAATTTGAAAATCTGTTAAAACAGTTTTGTATTTTGGAAATCTGTGAAATATTTGAATAGTTGAAAATTTGTTTTATATTTGAAATCTGTTAGGATTAATATTTGAAAATCTGTTGAAACCATTTTGAATTTGAAAATTTTGTTATTGACTTTTACTAATAAACCCCAGATCTACTTTTATTTACAATACTGCCATTGTAAAGACCCCCAGATCTACTTCTAATTACTACTGTGCCACTATATATTTTATTATAAATACTGTACAATACATAATATTTTATTATTATTCTGACACACTGTCAATACACATCACAATTTCTCTTTCTACTCTCTCTCTCCTCCCTGGCCACTCCGGCCACCGAACACCGCCGTGCGCCGCCACAGTTCTCGCCAGAGACTCCCCATCTCCGCCACCAGTGCCGGAGCATCACCGCAGTTTGCCCAGACGACCGAGCGCCTCCGCCACCAGAGCTCTCAGCCACCGCTTCGTGGAACGAGCATCCTCGTTGCCGGAGACCACCACTTCGTGGACCAAGTGCCTTCGAGAACCGAGGAATTCTCGTCATCGACTACCAGATCAGCCGCTCGTCGACGACTCCTCGAAGTTCGAGCGGCCGAGCTCGTCACCGACGTCGTGGGATGTCGACCCAGAGCCGCTTCCGACGCGACGTCGTTCGAAACCAAGGTGAGCACCACCGTTCTCGTTCCGATCAGTTCATTCCTTGTCCTTCTTCATTTTCTTGTAATCTAGGTTTTAGTTGTGGTAGAGAGGAAGAAGATGAGTGAAGAGTGGGTTCGGCTGTAGTGTGAATAGAGTGGCTTCGACTGTAGTGTGAATAGAGTAGATGAAGAAAAAGTGGGGAGAAGAAGTCGAAACGGGAGGGTGAGATGGGGACTTAGGTACGACTGTGAGAAAAGAAGAAGTGAGGAAGAAGAATAAGTGTTCGGCTGAGTTGTAGTATATGGGAAGGAGGCTTTGAATAGAAGCATTTAATGGAGAGAGAATATAGCGTGTGTGTGTGTGTGTATTTGTACAAAGGTTAGTAATGGCATGTGGGTGCTAGATGTGACATAGTTTGTAATAGAGTTAGATTTGAGAGTAATGGTGGAGAGAGAGTAAGGTTTTCTCTGCTCTTTCTCTCTATGCTCTTCCTTTCTTGTTATATGTGTTGACAGTAGATTAGGAAGTTGATCCATGTGAGCAATAAAGAATGGAGAGGGAGTTGTTCTGGCCATGTGATTTCTTGGAACCCGAGAGGTCAACTGCACTCTAATTTCGAAGGGGCAGTTGGTTTGACTCTTTAAACATTGAAGAGTCACTATGGGTGTAGCTGAGAATTGAACGAAGTTAGGTTGGGGTGTTAGAACAACAGCAAGTTGTTAGGAATTACAGTAGTATAGGTCAGGTGACTGGGCTCAGTTCATGGATTAGTGCATGGGCCCGACAGTTGGAAATAATTTTACAAATGAATTATTTTGGGCTGGGCTTTGGGAATTTTGTGAGAATTTTTAGTGATAGTTAGATGTTGGGTTCAATTCTCTTGAGTTGTAAGCAATAGAAAGGTTAGGCCAGTGAAGGGAATAATGGCAGTTGCTTGGGCTGAGTAGGAAAGTGAGTCGTTGGGTTGGGCCTGCTATTTTGACTTAAACTACTTTTATTAAATGTTATTTCCTTGATTAATTACTGTCTAAATGATTCTATTTTTTTTATACCTTGCTAGTAAAATGTTTTAATAATTTATAAAATATAATATGTATTTTTCATTAGCATTTATGGTGACTAAAATTATAAAATAAATAAGTATTTCCTAAAAATGAAATATTTTCCTAGTATTTATTTGATTAGCATATCTAAAATTTCTAAGTATTACTTGTTATAAATATTGAAGCATATTAACAAATGTTTACTTATAAGATTTTACTAAAACAAATTCGTATTTTTAATTATTATTACTGTGCAAATTATTTCAAAAGGATTTTATCTAACTAATATTATTTTGCTAATAAAATGTTTCTAAAAATTTCTAAAATCATATAGTATATATTTTCATTAGTATTTATATTGATTAAAACTATAATATTTTTCAAATATTATTAGCTAGAATGTTCCATTAGCTAAGTTAGTGATATAGTTGGCTAATGCCTTTATTTCAAAACCCTAATAACTTGTACAAATATTATCAGGTGATTTACAACCATGCAGTATTACTCCCGTGCTTCCAAGGCGAGGCAAGTACACTGACTCGACTTGTACTTTGTACTTCTGTCTTACATTCATGTGCCATGTTCTCATATCGGACACGAGATACACACGATTGTTTTGTACATTGTTCATTGCTTGTGAGTCATTGTTTATTGCGGGGATTGGAGAAAATATTAGCTTTTGTGTGACCACACCCAACATAGGTATTGTGGATAGCCTAATCGTACACTTTACGTACGATGAAGCCGGACCTTGAGGAATTGATTGACTCATTGACTCATTGATTGATTGTGCTCCTAAGCCGGTCACACATTAGTTTAATATTTCAAATTGTCACACTTGCATATTTATTGTCGTATTCATTGCCTTGTACATTGATAGCCGTGTTCATTGTCTAGCATATTGATTGTCGTCCATTGCCTGCAGTTTTATATTTCATTTTTGGTACCGTAGTTTCACTTCCATTTCTGGTATTCTGGTTTCACCTTGTATTCTGTATTGCAGATTATATTGTATATTGTCTTGTCGGGGTTGTACTTTGCTCTTTTTCTGACGGGATACGTTGCAGGTGAGTGGGAGGCCACATGGAGCATGTGATTGCACTAGATATTGCAGCTTTTATTTTATTTATTTTCTGGAGATTGCATTCTGGATATTCATTATTGTATATTTATTTTATTTGACCGGATTTGTCTCCGGCTGATTTTGTACTAAAATGACTTGATGGATATTGGTAATCATTTTGGGAACGTTATAAAAGCTGTGTATATTTACATTACATTGTGACTTGGAATTTTCCTTAGTATTGTACAGCTTACTTCGTCGTATCCATCGACGAAGGCTGGACGTGTCCGACTCGTATCCGATTATTCGGGAGCGGGTCGTGACAACAACACACATTGAAATAAATGTTCACACATACACTAATGTATTACCAACCTTTTAATTCAATTATTAAGTTGTTTTGCATTCGAATTTTGGGTTTTCCCTAAAACTCTGATACCTAGGCTGTCAATCTATTTTCTGATATTTTTAAAGTATGTTAAACTGTCTAGATTGATTAATTGTGATGTTTGGTTCACAAATATATAACTGGGATTAACCTACCATGTTAGGGTGTATGTTAGCAAGAGATTTGAGTTTTCGAATTTGTATATGGACTGTTAAACAGAGGACTTGGTAAACTGATTTGTACCCTCACTGTTTTTCTAAAATCTGAGTTCTACTCACTCACATCTTAACTGAGAACTATTTTTAACCTGAGAATAGATTTGGGAAATTGGATTTTGATTCACATTGTACTGAGAATTTGGTTTTGATTTAGTTGATACTTGATTTTTGGTTGATTTGGAGAAAACTGAGTTTAGGTTGATGAACTAATATGGTTTCAACTGTTTTTCTAAAATTGTAATGTACAGTGATATTATGTATATATTTTGATGATTATACCTATATAAGTTTTAGATATTATCTATCTATATATGTTCAGTTTTGAGGATTTGTGTGTGGGTTTACATATCTTCTGTTATTGATATATTGGTCGGGTTTTTATCTCAGATTCTGATATACATATGAGTATATATATGTGGCTTGGATTATTGGTTGTTTCTTAGTTTTCTGATGATTGGTACTAGGTATTTTCTTGGGTTTTGTTATTCGAAATCAATCCCTGTTATAGGACTGTGCTCCCAGGTTTAAATTGTTCCTTCTCAGTTTCTTTTTTTGAATGTTTGGGTTGAACATAGGTTTCGATTTGAGTCTAAACTCATTCCCAAGTTGATGTGGATTGGGTTGGTTGAAATGAAATCGAATTTGAGTAGTGGTTGGTGTGGGTGATGTTGATGATATGAGACACACAATTCTGAATTTTCTATCAACTGGCACACTGCTAGGTGGCACTGTCAACTGTTGCACATTGACACTCAATCACTCACTCTCACACATAGATTTGTGTACACACTACAAAATCTGAGACTGTATGCACTTGACACTGATTTTTGTGTACACTTATCACTCACCTATCTACACACATGTCCCTGTTGAATTCTGAAAACCTAAACCTCTGTTAACCCATGTTACACATAACTTGAACACACACATTGGCATGTTGCCTGAGCTTACACTCTGCACATTGCATCCTTTACACTCACACATTGCCTAACATTGATACCTTACCTATACACTTTGATGCCATGGCATCCCTCACTCACCCATGTGCACATTAACTGAAAACTGTGTTAACTGAGAATTGACACCCTATAGCCTATGTTCTCTACCCCACACCTTCACACAAAACTGAGATGCACTTATTCTCTAACACACACCACTGCCACCACATGTACACACATCACATACTTTCACTTTCCCTTGCTTGACACTCATGAGACCACACACTTGTACCACTAAACCTTCACATCTCATGACTCCTTTATGCATGTCTGAACTTTGCCTAATACTAACCCCACTTGACACTAATGGTTGAACCTATGTGATCCAATACTGCTATGAAACCCACATACATGTTATCCCTCATGTCACATTTCAATAAACCCCCTTGCATGAATACAATGTAACCCCTTAATATTGTATGTAATATATATGTAATATGTGTGTATGAATAAACATGTGAATATATATATGAATGTGGGCATATAGCTATAGATGAATTTCCTATATATAAGTATGCCTTATACACAGTGAGTATATATGTATGTATATATGTAAACATGTATGTTGGATAACTTATGTGGCCTTGTGATTGTATGTGATGCTAGCCTAGGCTTGTGTCACGACCCGCTCCCGAATAATCGGATACGAGTCGGACACGCCTAGCCTTTGTCGATGGACAGACGAAGTAAGCTGTACAGTACTTGTAGTGCCCCGTCCCGCAAAGTCAATCGGAGGAATCGAAACGCCGACGGCGATCGACCTTAGCCTTGCAACGGCTTGCTCGGAGACATCGCTCAGGTGGGATAGTTTCGGTGAACTTGCCTCATCTTTGCCTTCACATAATAAAATACATGTTTTCAACTTGCACAATAGGCTTGATAATAAAAGAGACGAATCCACCTAGCTAAGGGAATAATCCTGACGGTTTGAATCGAGTTAGAACATGGAAAACGTCCCACGGTCGGCTTAGAGTTTGTGCACGGCGTGTTTTGAAAATGACACTCGGTCCTTCATCCCGTGGCTTGGGAGAAGGAAAGTTGGTCTTCGGTGCAAAAGCTGAGAGTTAGCCTAAGTCATAGGCGTCACCCGCACAAATGCTTGCTAAAGCATGCACGGTCCAGTCCCGCAAGGCTTGGCGTAGCCTTTGCTATTCCCTTGGGTTATGTTGTAGGCTTGAGTGAGTTAGGCAAAGTTATGCCGGTTGACCTAAGTTATTCTACGTGCTGTCCCGCTCATTCTGCGGTTGTCAAGATAAATAGTCCCATGACCCCAAGGCCCATCATATGAAGTATGACTTGGGCGATAGCGTTACGTAGAACACGAGTCGGTTTAAGACACGAGCCACGGTTGGTTTATTGGAAAGTTAGCCACGGTCTGTTGGTACTAAAAGAAACACGTTATGTTAAAGTTAAGTTGGAAGGCTATGCAGTAGCCGTTCCCTGAGTTCAAAGAACGTTAAGTCTAAGCGATGGTTAGTCGCCGAAAGGAAATATGTCGGGTCTGTGGTTCAGTCGCCGAGGCAACCCTGGTTAGGGGCTCTACAAAGGAAGTACGAAAAGTGGAAAGAGTAAAACAAAGGAACTGTGATAATAATGAGACCATGCATTACGTTAAGTCTAGAAGTTAGCGTAGGCGCGTGGTCATGGACGACTTGTCGACAAAGGGTGGTTCTTCGAGCAGCACCCGGGGCCACGGGACCGACTCGGCCTAGGAAGAACCTGATTATAGCCAAGCTGGGTAATAAGCAAGCCGGGTAATAGGCAATTGGTAGTACGGGGACTTGTAGCGAGGATCGCAACCGGCGGTGCAAGGGTCCCGTTTGCCAGGCTATGTCCACTATGGCTAGTTAATGCCAGTGACCATTCATATAGATGTGTCGGCACGGGCGGCAATCCGCGTAGGTGCCTTTGGACTGAGTCGAGTTGAATATGTATGAGTTAAAAAGACACAATGTCTGGGCCTAAGATTTGGCTACGGTAAAGGCGACGTGCTTCGGCACGAGATGCAGCGTCCAGTGTTAAGTTGTTGGCATAGAGTTGTATGAGTTAGGCTTGAGCTGTTGCGAGTTAAGTCGAAAAGGGCCGTAGGGCAAGTTGTGTGAAGTTACGTTGAGTTGTTGGGCACGACCTTGAAATATGAGGCACAGCCGCGTTGTCACAACACAAGTGTAGGCGAGACTAAGCAAGGATGCACTGCCTCGGAGATATTGAAGCACGAATCGAGTCATGGCACGACCGAGTCGTTACGTCCCAGAGTTTGGCACAAAAGACAAGTATAAGTCGGTGCGTCGACAATGCAAGCACGAGAAAGGTCTAGAGGCAAGGAAATGGAGTCTTTCGTGTAGTTGCGTCCCTGATTTTGGCCGTAAGGCAAACACGACTTGACAGGTTAACGTTGTTGGCACGAGGAGTCGTCTAGAGACAAAGTATGAGTTAACGTTGACATTGCAAGCACGGGATGGTTCCGATACACAAGTTGCGCTATGGCGCCGGTCCTAAAACTGATCCTAAGGCAATAATAGAAAGACAATCGTAAAAGGGTTTATGTTGCACAAAGTAAATGAACGTGTTGGTTTTGTATGGGTGGGCGAGAAGCTCACTCCACCAGTACAGTGGTACTGATACCCACACAGTATTTCATGTGCAGGCACAGGTAGAAGCTCGTGGCGCGGAGCTCGCTTGGATGCGTCGAGGCACGGAGTTCCTTGGCGATTCGAAGCGTGCGGCCGCGTGGATTGAAGACTTATACAGGACATAATGTATGGACATCGCCTTCCGAAGCTTCCGCTGGCTCAAGCATTGTAATCGAGAGATGAGAGAGATCAGAGTGACTTGTAATTGAGAGAAAAGTGAGCACGAGAGACTTGTAATTGGCCTTGCGCCCACAAATGTAATCTTGTATTCAATATCAATAAAGAGCTTCTTTTGAATGACTAGTGTGCATGTGTTACTTGTTCTTAAATTCTGCTGCATGTTTCAATATTTCTGCTTGGGACTTCTGTACGACGACCCCGTCGCCGCCGATGTAATCGGCCGTTATGAAACTGCCTTGTACGAGCGCAATCTAGGCTCATGCGGCATCACGCCTTAGCGAGGACGATCGCTCCTACGGGAGCGGGGCGTGACATAATGGTATCAGAGCACGGCTTTACGTCCTTGGACCGTCGATTGAATTCTTTAACTACGATGTTTCCGCAAAACTCTGTTGCTTCCGCAAGTTGTTATCGTTGGTGCGCTCTCTCTCAAATGTCCCTCGGCATGTCCATACAATAAGTTTAAATACTTTCGAAAGCTCGTACATGTGTTCACTCGAACGCATCGATAGGTCATCGCTGAATGCATTGGTAGGGCCTTTGTGCCGAACGTTGCAAACTTGACTCGATAGAAAACACGTGCTAAGATTAGCAAGTTGCTTGCGTGTCTAACTAGTCCTGCGTTGACCCTAGTAATTGAACATACAAACTCGGAATATAGTCCGCATGGGATGGCTATGCATACGGCCTTTGGCTAAGTTGTGTTTCGCGTCGCGCACCTCGACCCTTGGTGTAAACGAGTTACGAGCGATATCGAGTACCGCTCGGTCGGGAACGGAGATATACTTAGAGTGTCTATCGATAGGAACGCTATCGGACTAACGCTTAGGCGTACACAGAAGATTGATTTGGATTTCGAGGAAATATTGCGAACGACTTAGTGCGTCGATACGACGCGAGCGACTACGCTAGTGATTCGTCGAACGAATCTGAAGGATGTCTTAGCGCATGACGCGAACGTGATTAAGGACTAGATCATATGGCTTGAATCCGAGTGGTGTATGTGATAGGTTCAGAGAAGAATAAGATTGAGTGTCGACGACTAGTCGAGTGGCTCGAATCCGAGTGGTGTATGGTTTGTCTTAGAAATTGTTCGAGTGAATATTGAGGATTACGAGTATGTCGGCGAGGCGATGCGATCGCGTAAAGCCTTAGAACGCGTCACGCTTAGTTGGTCGTGACTTCGAATGTCCCGAACGAGATGTCGTTCAGACAACTTATCAATAGGCAACACGAGTTAGAAAACGATTCGGAACGATGAATGAAAATGAATGGTCTTGATCGAGGAAACTTAGAGGATCGCGCGTGCGATATCGGATTGATGCAAATAAAATGTGATTTGAGTTTTGAATAACGATCTTGAAACGAGCTTGAGGAAAAATGACTGAACTTGATCTTGAGTATTAAGAAAATTGTGGAATATCCAACTCGGACAACAGCATCAACGTACGACTCAAAATTGGTTGCAAAGGAAGATCGTCAGGTTACGCATATCGTCGATGGTATTGAGGCGTATCAAAGATCGATATGCGATAACTCGGGGGTACTCTGACTCGGCAAATGACGATCGTGCAAATATCATTGTTCCGATGGATGTTATAATCGAGATGTTAAAATGTGTCGAGGACAAGATAGACTTGGCTCGAGGATTTTCTAAGTTGAACGAATGACGATCGAACTTGGCTTGGATGAAAACTGGAATGTTTGGATTTGCTTTGTCGATAACCACAACGTTGACGTTCTTGTCATATGCGAGCGCTACTCTAGCCTCGCACATGCGTCACGTCGATTAGGGCGATCACTCTGCGTGAGCGCTGGTATGGTGATTCATATAGCGGGAGTGGTCGAACTTGCACGGTGCGACAATTTGTGCTTCGACTTGTGGTTTGACATGAAGATGGACTCGAGATTGAATTGGTGTGCTTGTTGATTGAACTTGAGGATTGAGTAGGTCAAAACCGTGTATCAAGAATGAATGAGTCTAAACTCAAACAAGAGTTACGCCCCAAGGAGAATGATTATTCCGCGGGAGCGTTGCATGGTGATTCATGAACCACCGCGTATTATTGGACTCGCGTGAGATTGGGGCGCAACATATTGTCGAGCAAGATGACCTCGTAATCGAATACATGAATTGGTTAGAATTGGTGAGTTGAATGGATTCGAACTCGTTGCGCCACGCACGAATGTCTTGATGCGAACTAGGTGATCGTGCTCGATGTTTAGAAATCTGAGTGACGCGAGCTTGGATAGGAAATCCTGTACTACCGACTTTGGTTTGACTCTAGGATTGGGGTCAGTATTGGCATTATTGTTGGGGAACTATGATTCCAATCCTGACATTGACTTAGCTTCGTAAAGATTGGCCTAGCGGTTAGGCGAGACGCCCCAGTTGCTAGTGTTAGCAATTGAAAAGATTGATCTTGAGGATTGGCATGCATGGAATGATGGCGTGAATCACGAATATAGGAAACCCTGCTCACGAGACTCGGCTGACATGCATATATTTCAGGGACGCCTGGGTATGTGCACGATGCGACTCGAGTGAGAATGACAAATTCTTTATCATACGGCTTGGTTGAATGCATGTATTTTGGGGACGCTTGGAATGCGTGCACGATCCAGCCAAGTGATACGACGAGTTCAAGCAAGGCTTGAAAGATGGGAGTGTATTGAGATCTTGAAATCGTATTAAAGAAAAGATTGATAATAGTGCGAGCGTGGCTCGGAATCGAAGGAACGCGTAGGTGTGTGCGTACGATTAAGTCTTGGCCATAGAAATGGTAGGATGACTTGCCTTCAGAAAAGTCTCGAGGACGAGACTTGTTCTGAGTGGTGTATGTTGTAGTGCCCCGTCCCGCAAAGTCAATCGGAGGAATCGAAATGCCGACGGCGATCGGCCTTAGCCTTGCAACGGCTTGCTCGGAGACATCGCTCAGGTGGGGTAGTTTCGGTGAACTTGCCTCATCTTTGCCTTCACATAATAAAATGCATGTTTTCAACTTGCACAATAGGCTTGATAATAAAAAAGACGAATCCACATAGCTAAGGAAATAATCCTGACGGTTTGAATCGAGTTAGAACATGGAAAACGTCCCACGGTCGGCTTAGAGTTGGTGCACGGCGTGCTTTGAAAATGACACTCGGTCCTTCGTCCCGTGGCTTGGGAGAAGGAAAGTTGGTCTTCGGTGCAAAAGCTGAGAGTTAGCCTAAGTCATAGGCGTCGCCCGCACAAATGCTTGCTAAAGCATGCATGGTCCTGTCCCGCAAGGCTTGGCGTAGCCTTTGCTAGTCCCTTGGGTTATGTTGTAGGCTTGAGTGAGTTAGACAAAGTTATGCCGGTTGACCTAAGTTATTCTACGTGCTGTCCCGCTCATTCTGCGGTTGTCAAGATAAATAGTCCCATGACCCCAAGGCCCATCATATGAAGAATGACTTGGACGATAGCGTTGCGTAGAACACGAGTCGGTTTAAGACACGAGCCACGGTTGGTTTATTGGAAAGTTAGCCACGGTCTGTTGGTACTTAAAGAAACACGTTATGTTCAAGTTAAGTTGGAAGGCTATGCAGTAGCCGTTCCCTGAGTTCAAAGAACATTAAGTCTAAGCGATGGTTAGTCGCCGAAAGGAAATATGTCGGGTCTGTGGTTCAGTCGCCGAGGCAACCCTGGTTAGGGGCTCTACAAAGGAAGTACGAAAAGTAGAAAGAGTAAAACAAAGGAACTATGATAATAATGAGACCATGCATTACGTTAAGTCTAGAAGTTAGCGTAGGCACGTGGTCATGGACGACTTGTCGACAAGGGGTGGTTCTTCGAGCGGCACCCGGGGCCACGGGACCGACTCGGCCTAGGAAGAACCTGATTATAGCTGTAGCCTCCCTTCCCGGAATTTCTTTTTGAAATATTTTTTATTTATTTATTTGGTTTAAATAGTGATTTTTAGATTTATAAATAATTATTTAGTTAATTATATCGGTGGATGCTTTTCGCCATGGTTGAGTTTTGAAGCACAAGGCGACTGGGAATCATGGCACAGATAGAGCAGTGGCGTGCTTTGACTAGTGTTTAGCCATGGTAGAGGAAGGCCGATCCATAGTGATGTCCTAACTAGAAAAACCAGGCCAAGTTGCGACGTAACCCTTATCGAAGATTATTATTTATTAATTATAATATTTTAGTTTCAGAGAACCCGGTTGTACCAAACTAGTGCAAATTGGACCCAAACCAAGCCCAAGCCTATGTAGACCTACTTTTAGGTATGTACAAATATTTTCTGGCTTTTTAGGTAGACTTCATGATATTTCCTAAATAATTGGTTTTTATACAAATGGGTATTATTAATATTGAAATATAGTTTTAGAATATTGGTACAATTTTTCCTAGGGCCCGACCTGTTCACCAAAACTCGTTGGGTTATTTAGTGGGTTATTGGTATTATGGATTCATTTAGATGTAAAGATATATGTGTGTAAGGGTATGTGATTATGAATATCTAAATACATATTATATATGTGTATGATTATATAAATAAATATTGTATACGCGTATGTGTACAATATATATAAATATATATGTATATGTATATATATATAATGTATATAGGCATTTACTTGTAGGTGTATTTATATATATATATACTTATATATGTGTATATATATATAGGTACGTGTGTGTATACGAATATATATCAATATTATAGGTAAGTGTATTTGTACGTATATATAAATATATATATATGCAATGTGTATAAGTGTATATATATATAAATATGTATTTGTGTGAATATATATCTATAGTAATGTGTGTACGTATATTTATATACAAATATATATATTTTACAGGTGTATATATATTACGTATTATATATATGTGTGTGAATATGTATTGTATATATATAGAAATATATATAGTGATAAATATGGTGAATACGTGTATATATGTATTTATGTAAATAAGCATTTATATATAAATATATATAAGTATTTGTGTGTATTCATGTATATATATATATATATATATATATATATATATATATATATATATATATATATATATATATATATATATATATATATATTATATTCATGTATATGTGTGTGTGTGTATATATATATATATATATATATATATATATATATATATATATATATATATATATATATATATATAGATGTATATATATATATATATAAGAGATAGAGATAAAGGATATATAGCAAATAGCAACCCCAAGCCCTTAGTTCCCAGGCCCGGCCCACAAACCCCAGGCCGAGCCAACTGCAACCCAAACTTCCCGAACCCAGCTATTAACAACCAGGAGCCCACAGGCCCATCACAGTGAGCTCGGGCTCAGCTGAGCCCGACTGTGCAACTCAGCAGCCCGTGTACATTCTTCCCCCCCCCCACGCGTAAGCCAGTATTGGCAGAAAAGCCTGAACCCGACCCCTCACGGTTAGTTATATAGATATCGAGAGAGAGTAGGAGAGGGAGAAATCACGTAACCCTAACCCAAATCAAACCTTCCCAGCGCCGACCCCGACCCTGGACGCGCCGTCCTCCGCCGTGACGAGCGCCGGAGCGCCACCGAAGAGGCTGGGGCCGATCGGAAACAGAGCGATACTCTGTTTTGTCGTCAGCGGTTGAGGTAATTTCTCGACCGATTTTCTTCACGTATTCTCCATCATTTTCAATTTCGTAAGTTTCTAAAGAGACCTCATATGACCCTCTAGAGATCCTAATGGATAGATCCCAACGGGGTCGATCTGTCGATTCACAAAATCGACACGAACTAGAGCAAAAACTTGCTCGAAAACAGAATAGAGGTTAGCTTAAAACCCCAACTTAGAAGGCATTTAGTGACCAATCTATTAACAGTTTTCGAAATCTATTTGAAGGAGTTTTTAGACAACCTAACCAGCTTTCAAACCCTATTTTTAGATTATTTTATTAATCAGTAGATGTTAAGATAAATCGAGTTGAAAATCATGAAAAACCTGTTTTCAAAACTTAGAAATTGATCCACACGACGTGCGTCACGCCAATCCGGACGACGTGGTCGCGTACCGAAAGGATCGAAAGCTGCGTAACAGCTTTGTGGTCGTGTGGGATTTGACGGAATTCAAATTGGTCGCGTGTGCGCGACGAATTTGATGCGTATCCGTCGAAATTCACCGTATCGTGCACGTTGCAAATTTCTCAATTACTTTGTGCACGTTCGTCAGATCGAGACGAAACTTGCGCCAACAGGACCATATCATTTTTCTGGTCCTGTATGCCAAGTTTGGTCCAATTCTGAGACAGTTGAATCGTACGTCGTTTTGCGGGCCCCACGGTCTGACTCAACGGGCGATTTTGTGCACGGCCCGCCGGAATCCAACTTTGGACGTACGGTCGGGTTCGTATCAGAAAACTGGATCCGTAGACATATAGTTTAACGACTTTAGAGACCATTAACTCTGGCACGCTTTTTGGTGCAATGCGGGTCCAACGGCGGACATCGTTTTTGCCCGAAATTACCGTTTTGCCCCTGTGTCCAGAATTGGACTTAAGGACAGGCAATCCTAGCTAATTTGACTATTCTGAGAATGTTGGCAATGTTTGTTTCAGCTTTCGGAGACAGTTGTGGTGACTTGGACTTTATGGATTATCAGTTGACTGTATTTTTGTTGGATCTGCGTGCAACCTGCAGGCAAGTATACCTTGCCTTTCTACACAGCTTTATTTACATGCACTGTCTATTATTTTATCCAGTTTTCTCATATTGCTGCCATGTATCTTTTCTATCAAGCTGGTATATTTTTATCATTGCTTTAGACAGTGTTCACAGTTAGCCTTGTGTCTTATTGGTCGTGCCTTGATTGAGTCGTGCCTCCGTGTCTTGAACCTTGAAGCTAATCTGCGAGCCCACGATAGGGACGAGGGTTAGTAGTTATTGGTCCACACCTGCGAGTCCACACTAGGGACGAGGGTGATGCTAGCCTGCGAGTCCACACTAGGCACGAGGGTTAGTAGTAGATGCTAGCCTGCGAGTCCACACTAGGGACGAGGGTTAGCAGTATAGGATTTATGCCTGCGAGTCCACACTAGGGACGAGGGTGATGCTAGCCCGCGAGTCCACATTAGGGACGAGGGTTAGTAGTAGATGCTAGCCTGCGAGTCCACACTAGGGACGAGGGTTAGCAGTATAGGATTTACGCCTGCGAGTCCATACTAGGGACGAGGGTGATGCTAACCTGCGAGTCCACACTAGGGACGAGGGTTAGTAGTTCGAACCCGCGAGTCCACATTAGGGACGAGGGTTTGAGTATTCGTTTCGGTTATCCGTTGACATCTTGACATGAGTTCTCTAGTCCTTGTTCAGCAGTTTATCCTCGTGTAGACAGTGTATAGATCCGTGTTTTATTCATTGCACCGTTTTCCTTATTTATTCTGTACTTTTCTCCATGCATAATAAACTGTTAGAAAGGCTCGTTTTTATGTATCTTGCTAGTCCTCTGAGGACCTGATGATCTCTTCAGGTTTAGCGACTGCATGGAATTAGTTAGCAGAGCAGGATGGTAGAGGATTGCGATATATGATACAGGTACTTGTTTGTGATATTCTTTATTATCATTTCGTGCTTTATATTCCGTATCATGTTATACTCTGTT
>JANAVB010039539.1:0-27500 GCA_029216955.1 Iris pallida | reverse complement strand
GGCTAGTTAATGCCAGTGACCATTCATATAGATGTGTCGGCACGGGCGGCAATCCGCGTAGGTGCCTTTGGACTGAGTCGAGTTGAATATGTATGAGTTAAAAAGACACAATGTCTGGGCCTAAGATTTGGCTACGGTAAAGGCGACGTGCTTCGGCACGAGATGCAGCGTCCAGTGTTAAGTTGTTGGCGTAGAGTTGTATGAGTTAGGCTTGAGCTGTTGCGAGTTAAGTCGAAAAGGGCCGTAGGGCAAGTTGTGTAAAGTTACGTTGAGTTGTTGGGCACGACCTTGAAATATGAGGCACAGCCGCGTTGTCACAACACAAGTGTAGGCGAGACTAAGCAAGGATGCACTGCCTCGGAGATATTGAAGCACGAATCGAGTCATGGCACGACCGAGTCGTTACGTCCCAGAGTTTGGCACAAAAGACAAGTATAAGTCGGTGCGTCGGCAATGCAAGCACGAGAAAGGTCTAGAGGCAAGGAAATGGAGTCTTTCATGTAGTTGCGTCCCTGATTTTGGCCGTAAGGCAAACACGACTTGACAGGTTAACGTTGTTGGCACGAGGAGTCGTCTAGAGACAAAGTATGAGTTAACGTTGACATTGCAAGCACGGGATGGTTCCGATACACAAGTTGCGCTAAGGCGCCGGTCCTAAAACTGATTCTAAGGCAAGAATAGAAAGACAATCATAAAAGGGTTTATGTTGCACAAAGTAAATGAACGTGTTGGTTTTGTATGGGTGGACGAGAAGCTCACTCCACTAGTACAGTGGTACTGACACCCACACAGTATTTCATATGCAGGCACAGGTAGAAGCTCGTGGCGCGGAGCTCGCTTGGATGCGTCGAGTCACGGAGTTCCTTGGCGATTCGAAGCATGCGGCCGCGTGGATTGAAGACTTATACAGGACATAATGTATGGACATCGCCTTCCAAAGCTTCCGCTGGCTCAAGCATTGTAATCGAGAGATGAGAGAGATCAGAGTGACTTGTAATTGAGAGAAAAGTGAGCACGAGAGACTTGTAATTGGCCTTGCGCCCACAAATGTAATCTTGTATTCAATATCAATAAAGAGCTTCTTTTGAATGACTAGTGTGCATGTGTTACTTGTTCTTAAATTCCGCTGCATGTTTCAATATTTCTGCTTGGGACTTCTGTGCGACGACCCCGTCGCCGCCGATGTAATTGGCCGTTATGAAACTGCCTTGCACGAGCGCAATCTAGGCTCGTGCGGCATCACGCCTTAGCGAGGACGATCGCTCCTACGGGAGCGGGGCGTGACAATACTAAGGAAAACTCCAAGTCACAATGTAATGTAAACAACACAGCTTTTATAACGTTCCTAGAAAATCACCAATTTCTATCAAGTGTTTAGTACAAAATCAGCCGAAGACAAATCCGGTCAAATGAAATAATATACAATAATGAATATCTACAATACAATCTCCAGAAAAATAAACTAAAATAAAAGCTGTAATATCCAAGCAATCACCAGCTCCATGTAATCTCCCACTCACCTGCAACTATCCTGTCAGGAAAAGAGCAAAGTACAACCCTGACCAGACAATATACAATGTAATCTGTAATCCAGAGTACAAGGTGAAACCACAATACCAGAATACTAGAACATGAAATGAAACTGCGGTACCAGAGATGAAATGTAAACTGCAGGCAATGGACGACAATCAATATGCTAGACAATGAACACGGCTATCAATGTACAAGGCAATGAATCACGACAATCAATATGCAATTGTGACAATTTCGAAATATTAAAACTAATGTGTGACCGACTTAGGAGCAATCAATCAATCAATGAGGCAATGAGTCAATTCTACAAGGTCCGGCTTCATCGTACGTGAAGTGTACGATTAGGCTATCCACAATTACCTATGTTGGGTGTGGTCACACAAAAGCTAATATTTCCCCCAATCCCCGCAATAACAATGACTCACAAGCAATGAACAAGGGTACAAGACAATCGTATGCATCTCGTGTCCGATATGAGAACATGGCACATGAAGGTAAGACAGAAAACAAGGTACAAGTCGAGTCAGTGTACCTGCCTCGGTTTGGTTGCACGATAGTAGTACTGCATGGTTGTAATGAACCACCTGTTATATTTGTACAATTTATTAGGGTTTGAAATAAAGGTATTATCCAATTAAGGTTAACTAGTTGATTAGAACATATAGTAGTATAACCAAGTAACTAGAAAATATTTATAAAGACTAGCAATTAATATTTTAGAAAATACATATACCATAGCTTGAATTTATGAAAATACTTTTTATTACAAATATACATATAGAACATTAAATAATAGTTTAGGCTATATCTAGTAATCATTTTAGCAAATAATAGGACACTTGTTAGAAATATTTTAGTAATTAATATTAACAAAATTAAACCAAATATTTATTTTAACTTGAATAAATACTAATTATTAATGCTAACAAGATAACTATTTTTAGAAGGATATAACCATAGAAAAATCATTTATTTGACAAGGCTAAATATATATATTTATTAGGAAAACATTTTTGTAAAGTAATTTACTAAAACATTACTAAGGATTATTAATAATTAATAATAAGGCTGCAAACTATTAATCCATATATTGAACCCAACTAAACTAGCCCAGTATTTAAGCCCAGCTCCTATTTATATGGTTAAAATCAGTAAATCCAACATCTGTTGGACTAGAGCCCAACCCGGCCTGAACCATTCTTCTCTGGTCAAAATGAAGATTGGATGATTTTATAATATGGACTGAGCCCAGCCTTCTGGCCCACAAGACCCGGCTCAAACCCAGACCAGCTAACTCTCTGTTATCAACAAATTAAAACCTTAATTTTTCTTTAATCAAAACAGCCCAACTTACTAACCCACAGACCCGGCCCAGCCCAATATCCTCAATATAATCCCATTAACATTCTCTCTCCTCTCCATTTCCTTACACTCAACCGTTCTTGACTCTTCTACTCGTCTCCTTCCTCCAGCTTCTTCCCCAGACCACTTCGTCTTCTTCACCTTCTTCAACCTCCAGCCAAGAGTAAACCCTAACCCTAATAGTTTCCTCCATGGCCGCAACTTCTCAGCCGACCGAGCTCAAACCCAGTCCTTCTCCTTCGAACCAGTCTCCCACTCACCTCACTCGTCTTCTTCCTCTGCTCATCCCACAAACTCTATTCCGACTCTACCATGGCCGGAAAACCCTAGCTCGAAACCGTAATCCTAGATCTCCATAACTGCTTCCTCCCAGTCTCTCCATCTTCTTCCTACAAACACTCGGGAAACCTTGACCCTAGTCTCTTCTCAGCCGACTCCATCTAGAAGGAACCCTAACTCCCATCTTCAGTTCGTCTTCTTCCCTGGGTTCGAAACCCTAACCCTAAATTCTTCCTGTCACCATAAACCCTAGTCCCAAACCCTAGAAAATAAGAAGAAAAGGGGTCGAGATGGATCGAGAAGGGGCTCATCGACCTGAAGGGGACGTCGATCCTCGGCGACGAGCGGCTAGACGGTGGTGCTCCGGCGAGTCTCGAAGTGGCGGCGAGATCTGTGGCTCCTGATCTGGCGAGGACGAGCCGGCCAGGGCGGATCCCGAGATGTTGCTGTCGGAGATCGAACGGCGCTCCGATCTATGGCGGTGGCACAAGCCACGAGGAGGCAGTCGGCGGTCTCCGAAGCGGTGCTCCACTGATGGCGGTGGCACAGTCTACGAAGCTCCCTGCTCCGTACTGATGGCGGTGGCGCGAGGATCGAGGCACGTTCTGCTCGAAGGGTCAGCACGGGTCTCCAGAAGCTTCACTGCAGTCGAGGCGACGGCAAACTCTGTGGCGCTCCGGCGAGGGCGCGATGGCGCGCGGCTGAGGATGACCGGGCAGAGGAGAGAGAGAGAGAGAGGACTGACGTGTAGAGAGAGAGAGAGTGTGTCAGAACATTGAAAAGTGTGTAATAATTTAATATTATTTATAGTGTAATAAGTTAGTGGCAGACGTGTAAATAACTGTAGATCTGGGGGTGTTCCCCATTATAGGATAATGGCAGAGCAGTAATTATATGTAGATCTGGGGGTAGTTTAGAAAAATCTGTAACAGAATTTCAAATAAAAACAATTTTTCAAAATTCAAATGATTTTCAAAACAGCTTTCCAAAACCAAATATTTCCTCCAATAGATTTGCTAGATTACAAAATTTTCAACTTTTATTAGAATCAGATACTGCATTCCCGGAATAAAATCATATATTAATTAACAGAAAACAACAATTAATCATTTAACATAATTATCAATTAATAATTAAATACAACTTAATCAATATTAATAACAATAACAATATTGCAATTTATCTGAAATACGTAAATTAGTATTAAAAATACTTTTCAAATTGAGGAAAATCTGAAATTCATTTTAATCGAAATTTGGTTTTTGTAAGAAACAATATTTAAATTCAAGAAAAATTAGAAAAAAAACCCTAAAATTTACCAAATATGATTTTGGTAGTTACAAATCTACCCCCCTTACAAAAATTTTGTCCTCGAAATTTCAAATGGCATGGTAAATATAATTAAAATACAAAAACTTAAAAATGATTAATTAAACATAAGATCTGAATTAATACGACTATAAAATCATGATTTTTCTAAAATGATCCTTTTTTAAAAAAATCAAGTATGATGAATTCTAAACATGAGAAAAATCAAAGTTTCACATAGTAAGAATGGAACCCAAAAAGACAGTCATAAAATTATGAAAAATCATTTAGGACGAAACCATCTAGAAATCAAAATCATATAGGTATGTTCATTATCATTGTCATAATACATTCTAGAAAAGACAAGAGAAATTTATATAAGAAACCTTCGGTAACAAAATGATTTTTTTTAAAACTGCTACGACATTCAAATATAGCCAAAATCAAGATAACTCCTAGTAAAATCATCAATGACAATAAAGATCAAACATGGTATATAACATGGATGCAGTCTCAATAATATCCGAAAATCATATATATCTGAAATCACATTGCCTAGAGTTCATGCCCCGCCAGTGTAGTATACATCTGGCTGCAATGAACCTTTGGCTCAGTGATTTAAATAATATTAATTTACCGAATATTTCTGTCAACTTTATCCATATTATCAAAACAACTCAAGAGATCAAAAATTTATAATTTAGGACATAGCCTCAATAATATTCGAGAACCTATGAATACCTGAAATTATTTTGACTTAGAGCTCATGCCTCGCCAGTGCGCAGCTGGCTGCAGTGAACCTTCGGTACATAACCCAGATAAATGACTGCAGTGCGCATCTGCCACGTCATAGTAGGTTGTCGAGTGCTCCCTCAACTTTGTCCTTAGAAATTCCAAGAAATTTATGAAAATTCAAATAAGTTTTAGAAATTATGATCATAATGAGAAATGGTGTAAGTATTCCCTTTTTGAAATAATGAATTTTATAAGAAACCAACAGTAAGACGAAAAAATCTCTATAGGAAATAAAATCTCAATTTAGAAACAAAGTTTTTAAATAATAATAAGAAAATTTAGGAAATTTCCACGTGCTACAAGAAAATCTAAAGACAGCTCAGTTATTAATAATCAAATAGTTATACTAGCAAAATGTAAATATAAATAGCCTCAGAAGTTTCAAGTGTAAGGAAATTGAAAACCTCGGTGTTGTGTGTCTAAACCACCCTACAAAACAGAAAATTGATTAGATAAGTTTAACTATAGTATAGTAAGCAAACTTGGTAAAACTATACCCATAACTATTTCCCACGAATCCTATGCTGTGATGAGTTTTCCTTAGCTTCGCTGGTGCCCCAATAGCACTTTATAATCTAAGTGCCATTAGGACAGACCTGCAAGGGCCACCACTAAAAATATGTCACGACCCGCTCCCGAATAATCGGATACGAGTCGGACACGCCCAGCCTTCGTCGATGGACACGACGAAGTAGGCTGTACAATACTAAGGAAAACTCCAAGGCACAATATAATGTAAACAACACAGCTTTTATAACGTTTCCAGAAAATCACCAATATCCATCAAGTGTTTAGTACAAAATCAGCCGGAGACAAATCCGGTCAAATAAAATAATATACAATAATGAATATCTACAATACAATCTCCAGAAAAATAAACTAAAATAAAAGCTGCAATATCCAAGCAATCACCAGCTCCATGTAATCTCCCACTCACCTGCAACGATCCTGTCAGAAAAAGAGCAAAGTACAACCCTGACCAGACAATATACAATATAATCTGTAATCCATAGTACAAGGTAAAACCAGAATACCAGAATACTAGAACATGAAATAAAACTGCGGTACCAGAGATGAAATGTAAACTGCAGGCAATGGACGACAATCAATATGCTAGACAATGAACACGGCTATCAATGTACAAGGCAATGAATCACGACAATCAATATGCAATTGTGACAATTTCGAAATATTAAAACTAATGTGTGACCGGCTTAGGAGCAATCAATCAATCAATGAGGCAATGAGTCAATTCTACAAGGTCCGGCTTCATCGTACGTGAAGTGTACGATTAGGCTATCCACAATTACCTATGTTGGGTGTGGTCACACAAAAGCTAATATTTTTCCCAATTCCCGCAATAACAATGACTCACAAGCAATGAACAAGGGTACAAGACAATCGTGTGTATCTCGTGTCCGATTTGAGAACATGGCACATGAAGGTAAGACAGAAAACAAGGTACAAGTCGAGTCAGTGTACTTGCCTCGGTTTGGTTGCACGAGAGTAGTACTACATGGTTGTAATGAATCACCTGTTATATTTGTACAATTTATTAGGGTTTGAAATAAAGGTACTAGCCAATTAAGGTTAACTAGTTGATTAGAACATATAGTAGTATAACCAAGTAACTAGAAAATATTTATAAAGACTAGCAATTAATATTTTAGAAATTACATATACCATAGCTTGAATTTATGAAAATACTTTTTATTACAAATATACATATAGAACATTAAATAATAGTTTAGGCTATATCTAGTAAAGTAATCATTTTAGCAAATAATAGGACACTTGTTAGAAATATTTTAGTAATTAATAGTAACAAAATTAAACCAAATATTTATTTTAACTTGAATAAATACTAATTATTAATGCTAACAAGATAACTATTTTTAGAAGGATATAACCATAGAAAAATCATTTATTTGACAAGGCAAAATATATATATATATTTATTTATTAGGAAAACATTTTTTGTAAAGTAATTTACTAAAACATTACTAAGGGTTATTAATAATTAATAATAAGGCTGCAAACTATTAATCCATATATTGAACCCAACTAAACCAGCCCAGTATTTAAGCCCAGCTCCTATTTATATGGTTAAAATCAGTAAATCCAACATCTGTTGGACTAGAGCCCAACCTGGCCTGAACCATTCTTCTCTGGTCAAAATGAAGATTGGATGATTTTATAATATGGACTGAGCCCAGCCTTCTGGCCCACAAGACCCGGCTCAAACCCAGACCAGCTAACTCTCTGTTATCAACAAATTAAAACCTTAATTTTTCTTTAATCAAAACAGCCCAACTTACTAACACACAGACCCGGCCCAACCCAATATCCTCAATATAATCCCATTAACATTCTCGCTCCTCTCCATTTCCTTACACTCAACCGTTCTGGACTCTTCTACTCGTCTCCTTCCTCCAGCTTCTTCCCCAGACCACTTCGTCTTCTTCACCTTCTTCAACCTCCAGCCAAGAGTAAACCCTAACCCTAATAGTTTCCTCCATGGCCGCAACTTCTCAGCCGACCGAGCTCAAACCCAGTCCTTCTCCTTCGAACCAGTCTCCCACTCACCTCACTCGTCTTCTTCCTCTGCTCATCCCACAAACCCTATTCTGACTCCACCATGGCCGAAAAACCCTAGCTCGAAACCCTAATCCTAGATCTCCATAGCTGCTTCCTCCCAGTCTCTCCATCTTCTTCCTACAAACACTCGGGAAACCTTGACCCTAGTCTCTTCTCAGCCGACTCCATCTAGGAGGAACCCTAACTCCCATCTTCAGTTCGTCTTCTTCCCTGGGTTCGAAACCCTAACCCTAAATTCTTCCTGTCACCACAAACCCTAGTCCCAAACCCTAGAAAATAAGAAGAAAATGGGTCGAGATGGATCGAGAAGGGGCTCATCGACCTGAAGGGGACGTCGATCCTCGGCGACGAGCGGCTAGACGGTGGTGCTCCGGCGAGTCTCGAAGTGGCGGCGAGATTGTGGCTCCTGATCTGGCGAGGACGAGCCGGCCAGGGCGGATCCCGAGATGCTGCTGTCGGAGATCGAACGGCGCTCCGATCTATGGCGGTGGCACAAGCCACGAGGAGGCAGTCGGCGGTCTCCGAGGCGGCGCTCCACTGATGGCGGTGGCGCGGTCTACGAAGCTCCATGTTCCGCACTGATGGCGGTGGCGCGAGGATCGAGGTGCGCTCTGCTCGAAGGGTCAGCACGGGTCTCCAGAAGCTTCACTGCAGTCGAAGCGACGGCGAACTCGGTGGCGCTCCGGCGAGGGCGCGGTGGCGCGCGGCTGAGGATGACCGGGCAGAGGAGAGAGAGAGAGAGAGAGAGAGGACTAACTTGTAGAGAGAGAGTGTGTGTCAGAACATTAAAAAGTGTGTAATAATTTAATATTATTTATAGTGTAATAAGTTAGTGGCAGATGTGTAAATAACTGTAGATCTGGGGGTGTTCCCCATTATAGGTTAATGGCAGAGCAATAATTATATGTAGATCTGGGGGTAGTTTAGAAAAATCTGTAACAGAATTTCAAATAAAAATAATTTTTCAAAATTCAAATAATTTTCAAAACAGCTTTCCAAAACCAAATATTCCCTCCAATAGATTTGCTAGATTACAAAATTTCCAATTTTTATTAGAATCAGATACTGCATTCCCGGAATAAAATCATATATTCATTAACAGAAAACAACAATTAATCATTTAACATAATTATCAATTAATAATTAAATACAACTTAATCAATATTAATAACAATAACAATATTGCAATTTATCAGAAATACATAAATTAGTATTAAAAATACTTTTCAAATTGAGGAAAATCTGAAATTCATTTTAATCGAAATTAGGTTTTCGTAAGAAACAATATTTAAATTCAAGAAAAATTAGAAAAAATCCTAAAATTTACCAAATATGATTTTGGGAGTTACAGCTCGGTTAGGCTTAGTGAGACTTAATTGGGTTAGGAGTGGCCTAGTTGACCTAGTTTGACTAGTGTAGTTGACCAGAGTTGACCAAGAGTTGACTTTAGTCTAGTTTGACCTAGACAGCATGCAGATGCATTGTACATTTCATTTATCATCTCCTGTATACATCTTGACTTGTGTTGCTCTAAATAGGAGTCAGATACCTCATCTCGGACAGTATATTCTCACAGATATTCAGATACCAGGCGAGTACATTCTCTTATCATTTCATAACTTGCTTATGATTATATTCCTGCTCTAGATTACCTTATTTGATGCTGTCACAATATTATAACGGATTGGTACTATATGGATCCCTACATGAGATGTTATCCCCCTCGGGAGCATCGGATACTTCATGTCATGTATTTCATGTGCATTATGTATTCCTCGCTTTCATGTTATTCATGTTTCTCATGTGCTTCATGCTCGTTCATGCATGTTCGTGTACTCTCATGTGCTCTCATGTTCGGTCAAGTTTCTCATGTATCTCATGTATAACCTATATTTCATGTGTACCCCTTCATGGGCCTTCATGTGGAATTCATGTGCACTCAGTTCTGAGCCCTCATGTATACTTCATGTATACCCATCTATGGGCTTTCATGTGAAAATCATGTACGTAACATAACTTGTCTGGATCCTTGTGTATTAATTGGGGTATGGGGGAGTATAAATAGTCATGTAAACAATTCCAAAGTAGTATAACCATGTGCGCCTCTTTAGTATATTCATGTGCAAATCCAGCCGTTCACATGTCGATTTTGTACTATAAATCACTAGTCACTGATAGTTCTCTACTTATAGTAGATATTTCCATTACAGTTCTCTCTTTTACATCATGTACATTCTTTCAGTTTCATGTATCGTACTCTCTTGCATGTTTATATTTTCTAACCTGTTATGATCTGCGTGAGATGTATTGTACTCGCACCCGCCCTGACTAGACCTATTGAAAATTTTATAGAGGATGATGAGGAACCCTGTACCCCTTACTATGGAGCTTGCCTAGATGACACTCGTGACCTGGACCCCTGGGGAGGTTCAGGCAGCTACTGAGGATGATACCCATGCATAATGTAGATAGTCTAGACTGTTATTCTTTTCATGTTAGTTGTTGTCTTTGATTTCAGAGTTGTATTATTATAGAGATGTTGAGACTTGTGTTGTTAACTTTGATTTATTTGATTTCTGTTGTACCTCAGTTTTGAGGATTTTCTTATCTATTCCATCGTGCTATATTCTACCTCTAGATTGTGATTGAGTTGTACCTTCTGTGATTCGGCCTCCTTTTGGAAAATATTTCATATTGTGTTAGTTATAGTTCATGACCTAGAACAGCGTTCTACCGCCGACACTGCGACGTAGGCTGGACGCTGTTACGTACTTGTACCCTCACAGTGGGTGCGGGTCATGACAACCCCTGAGCTTATTTGGGCCCAGGACGAACTTTCAAAATAAGGCCCCATAAATGTAAAAAATATATAAAAAAAACTTTTTAAAAAACAACTACAACCAAGGATTGAACTCAAGACCTTTTGTATAATAGTCTAATGTAAAAACCACTACACCACAATAAATTTGTGCATGAAAAGGCCTATGATGTATACTAGTCCCTGAGCGGGCACCCTGGGCCAGGGCCGGCCCTGGTATTGAAGACAAAAAAATAATGACTGCAACAGTTCCAAAATAGCGTCCCAAAACTTAATCTTGTCACATAAAACTGCACCCAGAAAAATGGCTAATTACATGACCGAACCCAACCATGGGTTACCGATTTCAATGGATCAAATCTATACTAATTCATCATGGGGATGGACCCCTTCCCCATCAATTTATGACGTACTCAACTCGTCGTATCCCGGAAATAAAATATAACACGTATTTTCGTCGTACATATATACCCATATAAAATAAATCAAGCTAGGTTAATCGTATCCCAGAAATAAAATATAACACGTATTTTCGTGGTACACATATACCCATATAAAATAAATCAAGCTAGGTTTAGAAGATGGTCCTAGAGAATTTTCCAACATAAGAGTAGAACTCTAAGAGATGGTCCTGGAGAATTTCCCAACATAAGAGAATTTGCCAAAAAAACAAAAACAAATTCCATTCTCGAGTGCCAAAACATTACTGAGATAAAGATTGGTAGTAACCATATTGTAAGTCGACCTTGTGGTGGTCATACCGTGAACTTCATTAGTCCACACCCATCTACCCCCATAGGATATTGCTAATTATTTTCGTTGTTTCATGATTAAAAGTGATTTTCAGCAAGTTAATGTGCCGAAAAGTGGACTTGATTGCTACGAGCAAGTCATTATAGAAGTCAATTTGGCTGTCATTACCAAAAGCTCTCATGGAAAGAAGGCATCAGATAATGCAGAGAATTTTAAAAAAATAAAAAAAACTTCAAACTAGTGCGAAGGAAAGGAAAGAAGAAAAAAAAATGTATATAGGAGACAGAACTCTGATGGAATCTTGAGTTACCATTGATAACGGATTTTAGTGAGGCGATGACTCAACGTCAACGGCTCTGATCACTATTCTAAAAGGCGGTCTAGGCGGCCGCCTAGGCGTTAGGCCCCTGGTGCCCACCCGATGTCCGCCTAGGCGTCCGCCTAGACCCCCCGACGTCTGACTATGCATGTTTTAGGATTTTATAGTCTTTTTCTACAATTTTCAGTAATTTTTTGGATTTTTTTTTAATTTATTTTTGAACCCCCTAGGCAAGCTAGGCACTAGGTGGCAGGTGCCCGCCCGACTAGCACAGAGCGATTTTTACAACCTTGGCTCTGATACCATATTAGATGGAATAATTGGATCAATTTCATTCATGAGGAAGTACTTGTATATAGGAGAGGGCTAGCCTCTCATTATTGTCTCTATCCGATGTGGGACTAAAGCCAAATGACTAATATAACTAATACTTAAAAATCTCCAATACATGTACGACACGATGCAAAACAAACAACAATTTTTGTAGTGGTCAATGTTCATGCTTCCTAGATTAAGAATAGCGAGAAGCATGCATCTTCTAAAGCAACTACAACCTAAGTAGTCCATTTGAGATAAAGAATAGCTTTCACCGAAAATGTAAGTTGATCATCAAATAATCTTGTGAAATTGCCCTGCCAAGAAAACTCCTGATACACATTGAATAATCTAATCTTATTAAGTATTCTTCTATTTGGCTACTAAATTAAATGCAAAAAAAACAGTATTGAGAACCTCCCTTGTAGTAGTTGAAATCTTGGGCTCCAGAAACTTTGTTCTTTATTTCTGAATAGCATAATGTTTTATCCAACTTCTTCCTCTCTAATCTTTGTTCGTCAGATAAACATTTTCACTCTTTGAGAGCATCTTGTATCTTGTTCCTAAACTGCTTCCCTAGTATGCACTTTATGTATCCTTATACTTTTGAAGGAATCTGGGGTTGTCATTCCTTCGCTTCGCTCTTACCTGCCAACTAGCCCATGGCTAGGAATTTGACACCAACGCAAAGGGTTGACATCAGGTCAACAGCCAATCATAAAACTTTGTGAAATATTGTATGGAATTTTTTTTAATGCTCCATAGCCGACCACGTTCTAGTAAAGGCTGGGATAATGATGACGAATACTTTTGAAGCAACTTTTCCTCAATGTCTTGCAAGTTTCAAAGAGATCTCTTGGTTTATTGATGAGAACTTGAGTAGTATTCTTTCTTCAGAGTACTCTAGCAATCATTTGCTTACAAGCTCAGTCAAACAATTCACATCCAGACTTTCAAATCTAATTTCTTTCGTATATTACTCTGTTTCTAAGAAAAATCCTGATCCAACTTGACTGATCTTATTAAGCCTTCTTTTATTGGCCACTGAATGCCAAAAAAAAAGTATCAAGAACCCATCCTATAGTCGTTGGAATCTGTTGAAATCTTGCACTCTGTCTCCATAAACTTGGTTCTTTATTTCTGAGTAACAGAAATGACTGTTTCGAACTTCATTCCTCTCTAATCCTCTCTTTTTCTTTTTCTTTTTCTTTTTTTGAGAGAGAGAGAACATTCCTATCTAATCTTTTTCTCTCAAATAATAGAAACTTCACTCTTGCAGGGCATCATGTTCCTTGACTGCTTCTTCAATATGCAGTTTTTGTTTCCTAATATTTCCAAAGTAACTTTTCCTCCATGCCTTGCAACTTTCCCAGAAAGGTCTTGGTCTATTGACGAAAACTTGGGCAGTATCCTCTCTTTAGGGCATTCCAGCAATCATATGCTAACAAGTTCGGTAAAACAATTCACATTTCTCAAATCTAATTGTTTTTTCATACATTACCCTGTATTCTATACAAATCAGCAACAATGAATATCACATTAGCTAGTTCTAAACATGAAGTTGGAAAATCTTACTCTTCAAATGACATGAGGAACCTATCAAACTTAACAAGTATTGGATCATCTATATATTTGAACCATATTTGGCTTGTTAGAAAAAATATATAATATATATAACCCTCAACCCACACTACAAATCTAGAGTTTTGGTCTAGTTGGCAATAACTTCAAAATGGTCTCAAAGCAACCCAATTTTGAATCTCCTTTGGAGTGCATTTTAAGTATATTTTATATTTAAAAAAGGAGAGAACTATACCGCTACATTAATGCAGCTTACCAAACGAGCCTTCAACTTGCGGTGGCATACTATAATAACATAAATACATAACTCTCAACCATCGCTACAACTCTGGAGTGTTGGTGAAGTTGAAGGGTCTTTAACATGATCTATGGCCTCTATCAAAAGCATTAAAATCTCCATGACCTTAGTATTTGAAGCAAGGTTCAAAGTATCGGCCCATACGATACGTATCGGCCGTATCGGATCGGTTTTGACCAAGTCCGATCAGATACTGACAAAAAATATCGGTATCAGCCGATCCAATGGAAAAAAATATTAAATCGGTCTGTATCGGCCGATACGTATCCGATACGGACTGCTATAGACCGATACGATCTGATACGAACCGATACGAATAATTTTGTTAAAAAGAAGAATAATTTCAAAGAAAAATAGAATCTAACCAATAAAGCAATAGATTTGAATTATAGAAATTCAGTTATCAAAATCCAGATAAAAAAAATCAAACATTAAATTAAAATCTTTATAAGTTAGATAAAAAAAAATTACCTCTGTTGAGTCGGAGAGCACATTGGTGTGCGGATGTGTGGAACGAAGGGGAGGGGGAGTTTTTTGTGAGCTATGGAGAGGAGAAAGAAATAGAATGACATTGAAAATAAGATGGAGTGTGTTTTTTAGTTGTTTTCTTTCTTGCTTGCTACACATTCAATGACCCATCACATCCATAGGTGGAGTGGAGTGTTTATGTGTTTGTGACCAAAAAAATTTCTTTTGTAAACAGTTCGACTGCAGGAACTCAAAATAATAGCTACTTAAGCCTAGCATAGGCTAGCCTACTCCATTACCTATCTCTCTCGGCTACTGCTAGAGTCAGGGGCATCAGTCACATCACACTTTAAAATGCCCCTTTTTACTCTGCCAAAAAAACAAAAAGAAGCTCCACTGCAGCAAAACTATTTTTTTAGCTTTTGCTAGTAACTGTAAGTTACTTCTCTAGTGTTTGTCTATTTTGAAAAACACAATAGCTTATATATATATATATATATATATATATATATATATATATTAAAAAAGAAACCCCCCTCGTTTTATTAAAGAAGGCTCAAAATGCCGAAGCCTGCACACGTATACAAGGCACAAAAAGACAAAGCCTATACAAGTATACCACCAAAAGGAAGACGAGGGGGAGAAAAAACTCAACCACCAAGAGTTAGGGGTGGAGCGAGGACCAGAATGCTCTCGAACTGTGGGAGCACCCGGTGCTCCTTTTACGGCATTGGCAAAAAATTTTCCGAATGAACTGGTCTGCAGAGTATTAGTGACCTTCGTATCTCGTCTTGTTGCGATTCTTCCAAATCGCCCACGTGGCGGCCGCTGCGACGATCTGGTGGCCATGGGAGGCTGAACCCCAGGAGACCGCGAGATCGTTGAAGCGTCCACCGTCCGGCTTAATACTGTAGTGCTGGTTAAGGGTCCTCCAGATACTGCCAGGCAGGCTCCCCTGATAGAAGATGTGGTCTATAGTCTCCATCTGAGGCTCAGAACAGCACGAGCAGGCTGATGCTAAGCTGATGCCAATGGTGTTGAGGATATCGTCAGTTGGCAATTTCTTTCTAATGACTCTCCATATTAGGAATGACCACTTCTTTGGGATGCAGGATTGCCAATAGTGTACAATAGAATGGTGCGGCTGACCGGTTCCCTGGATAGCAATTCTCGTCGACCTCACCGAAAATTCTCCCGAGGCCTCGAACGACCACATCAGCGCGTCGGCCTCACGACCGATACTTAATCCGCGCGTTCGGATGCTATCTGCCGTTTCGTTACCAGACCATTCCCGAATTTTGTCCCAGTTCCAGTTGTCAGTAGTGGGATTCCACATGTCTCTAATCCTACTGTCTCTTGGGGTCTCCGTGAGACTCGGGATCATGCTATCCCCAACCCGTCTCTCCAAGAATGGATCCGAGTCGCCCGCCCCCAATTGGAGTCTCATCGCAGGCTCAGCAAGGTCTCTCCCGATAAGGATACGACACCAAGCCGCTGAGGATCTGCAATTGGATATGGCAATTGAAGGGTGGATGTGCTTGAAGTACCTGGCCTTCAAAAACCTAGTCCATAAGTTGTTGCTCTTGCGGAGTTTTCACCACAATTTTATCGAGAAAGCTTTAACGATGTGAGTACGTTTGGTAAATCCCAGCCCCCCTTCGACAGTCGGATGAGCCATGGATTCCCAGCTAGCCCCGTGATGCTTGTTTTGGCCGTTGCAATGCCCCCAAAAGAAATTACAAAAGATCTGTTCGATCGAAAAAAGAACCTTCTTGGGCGGGGAGCATGCAGCCAGAGTATGGATGGAGATGGAGGTGAGCACGTGATTGATGAGGGTCATCTTGCCGCCAGAGGATAGGGTGGCATTATGCCACCCTTCAAGTTTTTTCCTGATTCTTGTGATCAAGTTCTCAAAGATGCCCACGTTGGATTTTCCGTATACAAGGGGGCAACCGAGATAGTTGAACGGAGGATGGTCAACAGAAAAGTATGTTAAGTTGGCGAGGTTGATTGCGTGCTCTCTCTTGATGTTGTGGTGGGCGTAGATAACGCTCTTGGAGGGATTGATCTTTTGGTCGGAGCATCTAGAGTACCTCTGCAGGGTGTTGTGGACCACTTCCACCGCTCCTTCGTCCCCGGAGGAGAAGATGAGTAAATCGTCGACGAAAGCCAGATGAGTGATGATGGGACATCCGCTGGATGTATGATAGTGCTGGAAGTTCGGGGTGCTGACCATGTTGTTAAGGTTTCTGCTCAGGGCATCTGCTGCGATGATGAAGACAGTAGATAATAGAGGATCGCCCTGTCTAACCCCGCGATTGGATTTAAAAAACCCCTGTGCTTGACCATTGATGACCGTAGAGAACCAGGAGTTGCTGATGGATCTCCATATGATGTTGGTCCAGGTTTTCGAGAATCCGAAAGCCCTGAAGACCCAGATCATGAATTGCCAATCCAGTCTGTCATAAGATTTCTCCATGTCGATTTTGACTGCGATGTTGCCCCATCTTACTGGAAATTTCATGCAGGTGATTAACTCTTGGGCCAGCATAATACTGTCCTAGATGTTTCTCCCCGCGAACAAACCCGCTTTGCTCCTCGAAAATGATCTTGGGAAGAATTCCTGCCATTCTGGTTGCGATAATCTTGGAGATGATCTTGTTGGTGAAGGTGCAAAGACTGATGGGGCGAAAGTCACAAAAGGACTCCGGGTTGTCTTTTTTCGGGATAAGGATCAGCTTGGCACTCGAAATAGCTTTGGGCTATATAGCACCTTCGAAGAAAGCAATAGCCGCTTCGGTGATGTCCTGTTTGATAATATCCCAACATGTGCGAAAGAATACCCCCGAAAAGTCGTCCAGGCCGGGTGCTCTGTGCTCAGTCAGAGCCCACACAGCATCTTTCACCTCCTGGGCAGTAGGAGTTTGTTCCAACTGGGCGTTGTCGGTAGCATTAATGAGGAGGGGGGTTTGATCGAGGAAAGAGCTATCTTTGTGAACCGTCTCTTTGGAGAATAGTTTGGAATAGAAATCCGTGGCTGCCGCTTGAATGCTCTTTTGGTCTGTAATGATGTTCCCGTTGTCGTCAGCGGTATGGTGAACCGATAGCTTCTGTCTGCGGCCGTTGACGCAGTTATGAAAATATTTCGAGTTTTTATCCCCCTCGCTGTCCCATTTCAACCTCGCTTTCTGCTTCCAAAAATCAGTCTCCACTTTGAGCCTGAATTTGAGCATAGCCTTGGTGAGGTTCAAGGCTTTCCTGGCCGCTAAGGAGCGGACCGAGGCAAACTCAGCTTCGGCACGGGTGACGTCGTCCTCTGCAACCCGAACGGCTTGAAAGATGTCCCCGTAGGCTTGTTTGCTCCAATAGGACAGAGCTCTCCTCGTAGCTTTGAGCTTGTTGCTCACTTGAGAGAGGGGATTGGAAGAGTCCTCTCGATTCCACGCTTCTGCCACGATGCCCAGAAATTGTGGGTGCTCGATCCAGAAGTCGAGGAATTGGAAGTTTTTTTTGAATGGATTAGTATTGTTTTTAATTTCAACCAGCAGAAGAGCGTGGTCTGATTCAGAGGAATTGAGGTGGGACAGGTTGCTAGTGAACCCCATTCCGTGCCAGAAGGCGTTCGTGAGGGCCCTGTCCAGCCGGGAATATTGACGACGGTCGCCTTCCTGCATGTTGCACCAGGTGAAGGCGTTGCCGATGAACTGGAGGGATACTAGATGAGCATTAAAGATGATGTTGTTGAAATCTTGCATGGCCAGCATGGGAGGGGGCGTCCACCGATTTTCTCTTCTCTGCAGGTAACCGCGTTAAAGTCCCCAATGTAGAGCCACGGTGAGTTGCTGTGATGGAGATTGATGTCAAGGAGGTCGTTCCAGAGGTGTTTTCTCTCTGCAATATCGCAACATGAGGAGGAGGATTTGATCGAGGAAAGAGCTATCTTTGTGAACCGTCTCTTTAGAGAATAGTTTGGAATAGAAGTCCGTGGCTGCCGTTTGAATGCTCTTTTGGTCTGTAATGATATTCCCGTTGTCGTCAGTGGTATGGTGAATCTATAGCTTCTGTCTGCGGCCATTGACGCAGTTATAAAATATTTCGAGTTTTTATCCCCCTCGCTATCCCATTTCAACCTCGCTTTCTGCTTCCAGAAATCAGTCTCCACTTTGAGCCTGAATTTGAGCATATAGCCTTGGTGAGGTTCAGGGCTTTCATGGCCGCTAAGGAGTGGTCCGAGGCGAACTTGGCTTCGACACGGGTGACGTCGTCCTCTGCAATCCGAACGGCTTGAAAGATGTCCCCGTAGGCTTGTTTGCTCCAATAGGACAGAGCTCTCCTCGTAGCTTTGAGCTTGTTTCTCACTCGAGAGAGGGGATTGGGAGAGTCCTCTCGATTCTACGCTTCCGCCACGATGCCCAAAAATTGTGGGTGCTCGATCCAGAAGTCGAGGAATTGGAAGTTTTTTTTTGAATGGATTGGTATTGTTTTTAATTTCAACCAGCAGAGGAGCGTGGTCTGATTCAGAGGAATTGAGGTGGGACAGGTTGCTAGTGAACCCCATTCCGTGCCAGAAGGCGTTCGTGAGGGCCCTGTCCAGCCGGAAATATTGACGACGGTCGCCTTCCTGCATGTTGCACCAGGTGAAGGCGTTGCCGGTGAACTGGAGGGATACTAGATGAGCATTGAAGATAAAGTTGTTGAAATCTTGCATGGCCAGCATGGGAGGGGGCGTCCACCGATTTTCTCTTCTCTGCAGGTAACCGCGTTAAAGTCCCCAATGTAGAGCCACGGTGAGTTGCTGTGATGGAGATTGATGTCAAGGAGGTCGTTCCAAAGGTGTTTTCTCTCTGCGATATCGCAACTACTGTAGTGCCCCGTCCCGCTCAGTCAATCGGAGGAATCGAAACGCCGACGGCGTTCGGACTTAGCATGCAACGGCGACTTGAAGACATCACACGGTCGAGACGACCGCTCGCTCAGGTGGGGTAGTTTCGGTAAACTTGCCTCATCTTAGCCTTCACATAATAAATCGTATGTTTTCAACTTGCACAAATAGGCTTGATAATAAAAGAGACAAATCCACATAGCTAAGGGAATAATTCTGACGAGTCGAATTGAGTTAGAATACAGAAAGGTCCAACGATCATCTTAGAGTTGGTGCACGACGTGCTTTGAAAATGACACTCAATCCTTCGTCTCGTGGCTTGGGAGAAGGAATGTTGGTTGAGTAGGCGAAGTTATGAACGTAGCCTAAGTCATAGGCGTCGCCCGCATAAATGCTTCATAAAGCATGCACGGTCCTATCGTCCAAGGCTTGGCATAGCCTTGGCTTGCCCCATGAGTTAAGTTGCGTTGTACGGCTTATGATATAAGTCTAGGCACCCAAATGACTTGGTCGTTCAGAAGTCGAACGCATGCGCGGCACGTTTCCGCAATGCGAGGCTTGACGCAGCCTTTGCTCGTCGAGTCATTGTGCGTTTAAGTCAGGCAAGTTATGTTAGGCTATCGGAGTGGTAGCAAGCACGGTCCTACGAGTTCTACGGTTGGGTATAACCACATAGTCTTACGGTCTCAAGGCCCATCATATAAAGTATGACTTGGGCGATAGCGTCGCGTAGAACGTAAGTCGATTTAAGGCACGATGCACAGACTTAGTGTTTAAGGCATGAACCACGGTTGATTTAATGAGTTTTGGAGAAAGGACTATCGATAGGCATTCATGAGTTGAATGAAATGATATGGTAACATGGAAAGAATGCTCGCGACCGTGGGTCGTCGAGGGGTCTCATGGATAGAAGTCTCAACTTGGTTTTGAAAGAGATGGTAACATTGGAAGAATAATGACTATATGAGACGTCAGTTCGAGTCGAGTCTTGCATGGTCATTAGACAACTTGTCGACAATGAGGAGTTTCCACGAGCGGCAACCCTGGGCGCCATGGGACCCGCGTCGTTCCGGAGGAAAACAGGTATAGCCGTAGCTGGACGAACCGCTCGGGTTATTCGGGAACTTTCTTCGGGGCTAGCTACTTGCGTTGAAAGGGTCGCCGAATAGCAAGGCTATAAGTCCATGATAGCTTGTGGTGTTAGTGACCAATTCATATAAATGGGTCGGCACGAGCGGCAATCCGCGTATGTGCCTTTGGATTTAGTCTAGTTAAATGTGTGTATGGTTGGAACACAAAATGTTTGGGCCTATGATTGGCTGTAACGTAGGCGACGTGCTTCCGCACGAGATGTGGCGTCGATTCTTAAGTTGTCGGCATATAAGTTGCATAAGTTGGTTTGAGTTGTCATGAGTTTAAGTCAGAAAACGCCGCAAGGCAAAAGTTGGTCGAGTGACACTTAGTTCAAAAGTTGGATGGGTCAGCTGATGATTTAGTAGCGAAGGGCCGCGAGACGGCGATATGATTGAGTCTCATTGAGTTGCGAGGCACGGCCTCAACAAGGACTTATAGCACGGTCGTACGGGAATGGAGTCTTATCGCGTAGTTGCGTCTCTGATTTGGGTCGTAAGGCAAACACGACTTGATAGGTTAACGTTGATGTTGCAAGCACGGGATGATTTTGAGACACGAATAGGCCAAGGCGTCTGTCCTAAAACTGATCCTAAGACAAGAGTAGAAAGACAATCATAAAGGGGCTATTGTCACGACCCGCTCCCGAATAACCGGATACGAGTCGGACACGCCCAGCCTTTGTTGTTAGACACAACAAAGTAAGCTGTACCAATCTAGGAAAACTAACCAGATAGTATGAATATGAATGAATCACAGCATCTATATAAATGTGTCCCAACCAGAGTAAAGTACAATATCTGAATTATTACATTCCAACTAGTAAAAGAGTCTGCTAGTCTCAATACATGGAAAGATAATAGGAAAATACTAATGAAGCACTAGGCTTCTGCAGCCTCTAAGTCACAAGCAGCTCCAGCTGGCTCAACAAAGAAAGCAATATCCTGTCCATAGTAGGTGTCACACAAGGCCTCCATCTCACCTGCAACATATCCTATTCAGGAGCGGAGCAAAGTACAGTTCTAGGTAATGAAACATGAACATGATATGAACATGGTACGAGTACAGGAAATGAAATACAGGAATGAACATGAAAGTACAGGAAAATAGTATATGAAATAAGTACAGGAACTATAGTACATGAATGTAAAGTACAAGAACATGTAAAGTACAGGAATGAAACTATAATCCTGAAGTACCAGACATGACAAGTGCACAATATCGAAATACATCTAGTCCATGTGACCGGCTGGGGTGAGTACAGGAGCATGCACAGGAGTACATGAATATGGTACGACTTAGGACCCGCGTGCACAGTGCGAGGCCTAAGCTAGGTACAGGAATATATAGTAACCGGGATTGGTCACATGGCTAGTGTATTTCCCCACCCGACACTAATAAGTACAAGAGCAAGGGTACAGGAATACAGGAGTACAGGAGTACATGATATCGTGCCATGACGTGTCACAAGAAAGCGTACAAGAATGTAAATATACAAAACCGTAGAAAAGTACTTGCCTGGCTCCGGAAAGTACTGGAAATCAGGAACTGGATGTCTTTAATTTATAATTTGTACAAGTGGGTTAAAAACTAATCAAGATCTAATTGGTGTTTTATAATTCTAACATGCCAAACTACACTATGATATTGGGTTTAGGCTTCTACCACTATACTTCAATACCACTAGTCAATTTAATACTATAAAATTATCAATCATTTGGTTTCAAAATAACTCTAAGGCATAACTACACATCATTTCCAGTCCTTTCATTTAGTCAAGATAATGAACATATAACTTGAGTCAATGAGAACTCAATTTTCAACTATATGAATATCAAAATACCATTATATCAAAAATGATTACAACTCAATTATATTGCATTGCCTTTGGTCTCATTCAGAATCTGCACTCCTATCTCAGATTAAAATCTGAGATTCCAAACCTCAGGTTTAACTGAGATCTTGATTCTCAGGTTGCACACTTGATAAAGTATTAGGCAATGATATGGACTTTTAACTAGACAAAAGGGTTCCTTCCAGTTCAGGTTATACTTGCCTACCCTCAAAATTGGTTTGAGCCTAAATCTAGCTATCCACCATCCCAACTACTCAGGTAAACAACCTACTGTTAGTACAACAGGACCTGACCTGCTGTTGCCTTCGAGTTTAGTTAAAACAGTCCAGATATCATCCTTACTAACTTTCCAATTAAGAACCTTCTATTAATCACAGATTTCTCCTCAATATGCTAACCCAACGAGCCTTTCCTTGCACTGCCATTAAACTTAGAATTTACAAGACTAGCTAGAACAACCAATTAGTGGTCCTACAGCCATATTTAAAATGCATCTCAGTATCTATAGGTAACCCATCTGTCCATAGATACTACAGCTAACAAGGATAGGAAGAATTGAAACAAGAGTTGGCTTAATAATAAGCTGGCCATGGGACTGTACAGCAGGACAGATATATGATTTATAGGATTCATGATTCAGTCCAATTTGGACCTGAATTCAGACAATCTGAACTGAACCTTCCTATGAAGCCTTCATCAAATTATCAATTGTAGATTACAAGGAAAATTCCATATCCACCCTTCCCTTGCCAACCTCCTAAAATCATTCACATGTACTGTCACAACTAACAGAACAAATGGACTGAGATAACCTACAACTGATCAACCACTAATAACCTAAAATCTTATTGCTGCCATTTAAATCTGTAGATTTAAGATAAGGTAAACAACCTACTGTTATGAATCATGGTAGTTTAATTAATACTCGAAGTTCTCAGCCATCCCAGGAACTCGAATAGGAAATAAGGTGAACTGAGTACAAGTTAAGGATATCAGTACAGTATAAAATCAGAACTAAATTTGTGGAGAGGTACTCTTAAAATCTAATTGTAGAGCACCACATTATCTTCATAATGGATATCCCAAGTTCTCTCACAGTCTTCCATACCAAATAATTTTGAATTAAAACTTCATCAAATCTCAGATATCACCAGAACCAACTCTTGATTATTTAGCCATGAGCCTAATTATCCTCAAATAACAACACTGATTTAAGACTCTTGATACACATCATTCTCAACATTTTGAAGAAAACTCAACAAGGAAGATTACCTGATAGTGTCAGATCGGATACCACAAACAGGGCACAAGTTCACTGTCTGTCCTGATCCCGATTTGATTAACAACACTCAAGGATTTGTGGAAGATCTAAATCTCGATCTAATCCTCCTAACATAGATCAACAAAACACAACAAATCATAACCAAAGACTTCAAGAAACAATTAGTCGAACAACTGTTCGATTCAAGACAGAATACCACAAAATCTAATAACTTCAATCTATATCTAGATCGACTCTTGAAGTTCGATCAACAACTAAAATAAATTGAAAGAATTCTTCAGATCTCAACTTACCTAATCCGGTGCTGGATGGAGACAACGAACAGATCGAGTCAATCTCTGATCTAAAAAAATATCAGATCTGAACAAATGGTGAAAGAAAAACCGATCGAATAGATCAATTAGTTCAGATGGAGATCCGATCATAAACTAAAGAAACTGATCAAATCAAGAGTTGATAACAATACTCACTGGTTGGCTAAAAGAGAAAAACAACCACTGATCGATTCGTCCAATATCTGTGTTGTCCAGATCTAGGTCGATGTAAGAAGAGGAACAAATTTAGGTCACTCTATTCTTCAATTGGATTCAGAAGATTGAAAGATTGCAGAAAGTTCTTACCAATCATTCGAGTTATTAGAGGAGACGACGAATCAAGGAGTGAAGAATCCTCAGGAACACCAGTTGTCCAAGCCAGCAGCAGAGTCTTCATCAAGTTGCTGTCTCCTTCGCCATTATAGCCCTGTGGTTGAGCTCGGAAAGAAGGAGAACGATGAAATGGAAAAGACAAGCAATCAAACGGAATGAATCAACTATTGTGAGGCCAATGCCTACTTATAGGTTGTTGAGGAATTTGGGGTCCCCCCCCCCCCCCCACAGCTAGGTGATGGCGGGAAATTTGGAAACGGTTAGAAACTTGGATTGGTTCTCTCCAGCAGTAATTTAGGGAAGAGGAGAAAACCTGACTCAAGCAATTTGATAATTTAGAGTATTGGGCTGTGGTAGTGAATGTGCTGGATAAAATAGTTTAGTGAATGGGCCGAATGGGCTGATAAGAATGGAATAGTAAATGGGCTAAAGGAATGGGCTGATAAGAATGGAATAGGAAAAGATTTAATAACCTTAAATCTTAAGGTAACTTGTTACAACAAAATTTTATTTTAAAAAATATGGAGTTACAAATCTCTCCCCCTTGAAAAATTTCGTCCTCGAAATTCAACCACACAGTAGGTCTCAAAATCACAAAAGATATCCAATCACAAGTTATTTATTGAAAATAGAATTTTAAAAACAGAGTACGATCAAATCAATCAATTAGAGTGGGGTAACGCTCCCGCATCTCGTCCTCGCGCTCCCATGTGGATTCTCCCGGAGAGTGATGTCTCCACATGACGCGGACAAGAGGAATAGTCTGGTTCCGCAAGCGCTTCTCCCTCCGATCAAGGATCTCTACTGGCTGCTCCTCGTATGTCAATCTCGGGCCCACCTCCAGCTCAGAATAGTCCACCACATGGCTCGGGTCTGGAATATAGCGTCGAAGCTGGGATACGTGGAAAATGTCGTGCACTCCCTCCAAGCTAGCTGGAAGCGCCAGTCGATACGCTACCTCGCCAATCCGTACAGTCACGTCGAAGGGTCCGATGAATCTCGGACTGAGTTTCCCACTTCTGCCAAATCTGACGACGCCTCTAGTCGACGAGATTCTTTAGGAACACTCTGTTTCTAACTGCGAACTCCGGTGACCATCTGCTGTTGTTCGCCTAGTGCTTCTGCCGATCCTGTGCAACTCTGAGACACCCTGAGCCTTTGAGATCAAAGAAAATAATATGATCTAACAATGATCAAGGATTGACTAGGCACGAATGGAATGAAGTTCAATTACATCTTAGAGGAGCAAAATCATGAAGACACAATTATTAAGTACGATAAAAAATGGACTAGGTCAAAATAGGAAATCATGGTTAGATGGACATGACTTAAGATCGAAGTTTAGACAAACTACAAATGAAGTACGGAATCACAATCTGGTAATATACAATTTTGAGGAATTCAATGATCTAACGATAAAATGTTAGAGGAAAAATTTAGCAAGGGTTGATTTAGGAACGTACGAAATACTCAGGAGATACAGTATCAATCAGGATGAACGTGCAAGGATCTATGATTCTCGAAAACCAATAAAAAAAGGATATAGTTTCCATGGTGTCCAGAAACATATAGCGATTTGAAATCACTTTGCCTAGAATCCCTACCCCGCCAGTATATATCTGACTGCAGTAGACTTTCGGCTCCGTGACTCAATTAACAATATGTCTCCAAATACTCTATCAACCTTATCCACTAACAATCATTGACGAACAATCCAAAAGATCAAGGTAGGAAGAATATGACAAGTCTCGACAGTACTCGAAAACCTATGGTGTCTGAAATCACTTCAACTTAGAGTTCCTGCCTCGCCAGTGCGCTACTGGCTGCAGTGAACCCTCAGTCTCCATAATCCAGCTAATGGCTGCAGCGCGCAACTGTCATGCCATAGTAGGTCGTCGAATAGCCTCTCGACTTTTATCCCTATGAATTTCAAAAGTTTCAAGGAATTCAAAATGAGTTTCAATAGTCCAAGTCACGAAATGATGAAGTTACTTGACTGTTAGAATACAATAGTTTATTAGGTACTAAAAATGACAAAGGATCCAATCAGTGAGTACAAAAGGGCAGCCAGGGAGATTTAAAATTTCAGACAGGACGAAGTTTCAAATTATGACGGAATATCAACTGATATCTGGAATGGTAACAAGATTCCACATATGGGACGTTATCTCGAAAGGATAACAGAGTCTCGAAGGACGAACTAAGCAAGGTATCAGATAGGAAACAAGTTTCAAAAATAAGAAATAAAATCCCGTACTGGAAACGAGTTTCAATAAAATCTCGAATAACAATGAAATCTCAAGTAAAACTTGAATAGAAAACAAATCTCCAATAAGGTACATAGTGGAAAATAGAAAATCAAGGATCAACAAAGTCGTGAATAAGGAACAAATTCTCGAATAGAAAATCTCAATGAGGAGACAAGATTTGGAATAGGGAACACGGTCTCAACGAGTCGCGAGTAGGAATTGAAATTCAAAGTCCGGTAAATCTTGGATGGGAGACAAAATCACGAACAAAACAAAGTCTCGAAATAGGAAACAGGATCTTAAATTCTCGAATGGAATCAAGTTATGAGTAGGAAAAAGAATCAATGGGTGAGTAAAACAATTATCCATGAAACAAGCGATACCTCAAATAGAGAAAAAGATCGAAGCAAAGTTGTGAACAAAACAATTTTCAAACATAGAAAACAAACCACGTAGGAAACGAAATCTCACATAGGGAACAGGTCGAAACTGAAGTTTTCAAACGATGTCTTAAATGATGAATAGAACAAGTATTGAATAAAAATCAAATTCAAAAAATCCCCAAATAGAAAACTGAACTTCGGAAAGAAAACAAAATTTACAAATTGTAACTAGTCCTGAATAGGAAACAAAATTCCTGAGTAGAATCTCGAAAGAGCAAGGTTACGAAGAATGGATTGGAGGAGTGCCAATCAACGAATAGGAAACAATATCTCGAGTTAAGTTTCGAATACCAACCAAGATTCCAAAATAGAAAACAAGAAGTTCCAAGAAATGGTCTAGATGCTAAAAGAAATTTAAGAAAAACTAGGTTGCTAATCAAGATACATGGTTTTCCAACCATGCAAAAATCTTCAGTCTTTAGTCTGTCTTCAGTATTCCTCCGGAACGGAAATCCTTCTTCAATTGTCCTGGCGTAGGTTGATCCCTGCGGTAGTACTCCACGTGGTTGCTGAATCTAGAGAGGCTGGTCCTCTTGCTATAGTCCTGGTGCTCTTCGTGTTCGCCCTTGGGCAGTGTGATCAAT